>WNWK01014715.1:0-38716 GCA_009830355.1 Cherax destructor
AGGTGGACATAGACACACGTTAAAGCACGCCCAATGTTTCCCCCTGGATGGGAATCGAACACAAAGAAAAAAGGCTTTAACCCCAGGCCACCGGCGTTTAGAGGAAAAAAAGTTTCAGGAAAGGGGTCAGTCGTTGGAAAAAAGGGGTGGTGTCGCTCAAAACTATTTTTTTTATTAACACATGGGATTCCACCAAGGCAGGGTGGAAAAAAAACTTTCATCATCATTCACTCCATCACTGTCTTGCCAGAAGGGTGCTTTACACTAATTATAAACTAAAACATTAACACCCCTCCTTTGATCCGGCACTGTACTTCCCATCTCCAGAACTCAATCCGGCCTGCCGGTTTCCTGAATCCCTTCATAAATGTTATTTTTGCTCACACCCAACAGCACGTCAAGTATTAAAAACCATATGCCTCCATTCCCCTATCAAATGCTCACATGCTTGCTGGAGTCCAAGCCCCTACAAAATTTCCTTTACCCCCTCCCTCCAACCTTTCCTAGGCACCCCTACCCCCCTTCCCTCCACTACAATTTCCCTCTCGAAGTCACTCTGTCTGTTCCATTCTCTCTACATGTCCAAACCACCTCAACAACCCCTCCTCAGGCTCTCTGGACAATCGTTTTGGTAATCCCACCTCCTCCTAATTTCCAAACTCCAATTCTCTGCATTATATTCACACCAACATTGACCTCAGACATGTCTCCACTGCCCCAGCCTTCTCCTGTTGCAAATTCATCACCCATGCTTCACACCCATATAAGGCGTTGGTATAACTATCTCTCATACATTCCCTCTTTACTTCCATGGACAAGGTTCTTTGTCTCCCAACTCAAGTGTCCACCCCCTTTTTCCCCTCATAATTCTATGATTCACCTCATCCTTCATAGACCCATCCTCGACATGTCCACTCCCAAATATCTGAATACATTCACCTCCTCCATACTCTCTCCTCCAATCTGATTCAATCTTTGTCACCTATTCTTTTTGTTATCCTCATCACCTTACTCTTTCCTATATTCACTTTCAATTTTCTTCTTTACACACCCTACCAAATTCATCCACCAACCTCTGCAGCTTCTCTTCAGAATCTCCCAAAGCACAGTGTCATCAGCAAAAAGCAACTGTGACAACTCCCACTTTGTATTTGCTTCTTATCTTTAGCCCAACACCTCTTGCCAAGACCCTCGCATTCACTTCTCTTACAACCCCATCTATAAATATATTGAACAACACGGTGACATCACACATCCTTGTCTAAGGCCCACTTTTACTGGGAAATAGTCCCTTCTCTCCTACACACTCTAACCTGAGCCTCACTATCCTCATAAAAACTCTTCACTGCTTTCAGTAACCTTCCTCCTATTCCATACACCTGCAACATCTGCCACATTGCCCCCTATCTACCCTATCTCGCCTTTTCCAAATCCATAAATGCCAAAAAAACATCTTTACCCTTATCCAAATACTGTTCACCTATATGTTTCACTGTAAACACTTGGTCTACACCCCCTACCTTTCCTAAAGCCCCTTGTTCATCTGCTATCCTGCTTTCTGTTTTACTCTTAATTCTTTCAATAATAACTCTACCATACACTTTACCAGGTACACTCAACAGACTTATTCCCTATAATTTTGCACTCTCTTTTGTCCCCTTTGCCTTTATACAAAGGAACAATACACGCTCTCTGCCAATCCCTAGGTACCTTACCCTCTTCCATACATTTATTAAATAATAGCACCAACCACTCCAAAATTATATCCCCACCTGCTTTTAACATTTCTATCTTTATCCCATCAATCCCAGCTGCCTTCCCCTTTCATTCTACCCACTGCCTCACGAACTTCCCCTACACCCACAACTGGCTCTTCCACACTCCTACAAGATGTTATTCCTCCTTGCCCTACACACGAAATCACAGCTTCCCTGTCTTCATCAACATTTAACAAATCCTCAAAATATTCTCTCCATCTTCCGATACCTCTAACTCTCCATTTAATAACTCTCCTCTCCTATTTTTAACTGTCAAATCCATTTGTTCTCTAGGCTTCCTCAACATTAATCTCATTCCAAAACTTTTTCTTATTTTCAACAAAAACATGTGGTGCCAAATTATGAGGTGCACTTTCCTTAATTATGCTAGAGGATCTTTTGACAAATGTTCTTCCTGACGTTAAGGCATATTATGAATGAGGAAAATGATCTTGATGATTTTAATTGTGTTTTACAGCTGCATGATACATTGGCTAACAAAAAACTTGGTATACGTACAGTGGACCCCGAGTTTAAGTAAAACTTCACTCCTGAAGTCTGCTCAAGTGCCATTACCGGCGAATTTACTCCCTTAAGGAAAAATTTCACGTAGGTTAGTCTATTTCAGACCCCCAAAATACACTTCCACAAGAACTTACAAAATTATACTTACATAATTACACGATTTCGGGGTATTCGTTAACCGAGGGTCCACTGTAGTTACCAACAAGAACCTACTAATAATGGTAAGTTTTCTAAACCCACCAGTAGCATTAAGAAATTTCAGCAGTTTAAGGCACATTTTCAGAATAATATATAACAGCATTTTAATAACCCTAATTCTCCAGTACATGCAAAGGAAGTTTAAGTCAGCCGTCAAAAGTCTGGGACTACAGGAAAAAGGTAGGAAGAGCCCAGTTCCCCAGGGCCATGGGCCCCAGCCTATGTAAAGTGGGCAGGGTATTTTAAACATTATCAATGTACATACTGAAATAAACAGGGCCACCTGCAGCCATATTGCAGAAAGATGCTTAGGGACCAGGCTGCAGCAGATGATTAACAATTTGTTAAAACCAAGCTGTCTGGGGGATAATGGTTCTCATGAAAGATGCTGTTTTTGGGCATCAATGCTTTACATTGTAGATGCAGTTCTGAACCCATTGCAGGAATAATCTGTTCAGAGTTTTATCCAAAGCTAAAAAAGTTATTTTACGAGGAATTGTGGACAGGGCATCATAAATCTAGTGAAAAGTCCATGCTCTGTCCTTCGGTCATTGAACAGTTCCACAAGGAATCTTATGACAGTTCTTTGGTTGAACAAAGCTAAAGAGAAGGAACCCCACCACAGTCTTGATGGTGTGTGGGTCCCTTGTGAAGCAACAAGTCTGTTCAAAGCCAGTTCAAATTGTGTCTTGCTTGCAAATTTTTTTATTTGGGGCATCATCTGTAAATATTGTCCATATAATTGCTGCTGTCATTACCTCATTCATTTCTATCTAGTTTATAATGCTATAAGCACATGAGCTAGCCAAAAGGCAACTCTTGTATTCTTTATATACAGTGATAAGATAAGATAAGATTTCCTTGGATTTTTAACCCTGGAGGGTTAGCCACCCAGGATAACCCAAGAAAGTCAGTGAGTCATCAAGGACTGTCTGTCTTATTTCCATTGGGGTCCTTAATCTTTTCCCCAAGGATGCGACCCACACCAGTCGACTAACAACCCAGGTACCTATTTTCTGCTAGGTGAACATGACAACAGGTGTAAGGAAACACGTCGAAATGTTTCCACCCGCCGGGAATCGAACCCGGGCCCTCCGTGTGTGAAGCAAGAGCTCTAGCCACCAGACCACCGGGCCACTTTGTAAATGGTCAAAGACATCGTCGTATGCTCCTTTCTCTTATGTGTGGGTAATTCAACATTGTATAAAGTATCTGTGTTTAGTAATAAACTCTTACAGCAATATCAGGTTGGCCCTAAATAGAGAGAAAAATGTTTTGTTCACGATGATACTTCTGAAATACAGTGGTACCTCGAGTTACGAGCTTAATTCGTTTCAGAAGGCTGTTTGAGTGCCGATACCAAACAAATTTGTTCCCATAAGGAATAATGTAAATTACATTAATCTGTTTCAGACCCCCAAAATTACTTACAAAAACACTTACAGAAATACACTTACATAATTGTTCGAGTTGGGAGCTGCCGTAAGTCAAGGTACCACTGTATTGTGTCCTTGATGGCACTTTTTTCGTACACTTGAGTGTAAAGCACTGTCCCTCTCACTCGTGGTGGGATATCAAACCTATAGGGTCCATACATTTTGTATGGTGGTATGTGAGGCAATAAATATTTCATCCAAGGAAAAAGATGGGTGCTATAATCACTTTCATCATTGTACCTCTCGAAATGCACAAATAAATATAATAATTCATAGGAGAGATTACTAAACCTGTAGCAGTCATACAGAAGCAAAGGTAATGGATGATGGAATTTGGGTTTGATCAAAGTAAAGGGAGAAGACATACAACATCCCCTCACCTACATAGAGAGAAAAGAAACTAGCGGTCTTACAGTCATCCAAGAGGGAAGATCAAAATTCCTTGAATCGAATGTCTTCATTAAAATAAAAAAAAAAATAAGGGAGTGGAGTGGGATCAGTACAACCCAAAGAGGTTATACAGAGCCTGAGTAGGGATGAGAGGCAACACTTATATTGAATCAAAGAAAGGGAGTGAAGATCTAATTTACTTCAAAATTCCTTACTGTCATAATTGAGTGCTAAACCCATAGGTAGGAATGTGATTTATTATCTATGGTGTGAAGTAATTAATCTATTAATGTCATACAATTCCTTTGGAATAATATTGAATCAGACACAATCAAAGGAATGCAAAGATAATTCCAGTGCCTTGGATCTAGGAACAAAATGACGTATCAACTATTTTCATAGTAAAATTATTCTTAAGTGTTAACTTTCAGTGAGTCAGAAAGGAATTCATTTTTCTCACAACAGAACTTCGATCTGTCTTCACTTTGTCCACTTCCAAACTATTTTCATTATCCTAAGGTCAATTAATATTTATTACTTTTATTTTAAGGAGTGAAATAAATTCATAGGTAAATACAAAAATTTTACCCAGAAATAGACTGGCCTTCCAGACATCTTGGAAATGCTGTGGCTGCCACTGAAAGAGGCACGCCACTGCCTGTCAACATCAATTGTAATTAATGTTAATCACAAAGAATTTTGGTCAAAAAATTGTTAATATGGTAGAAAAAGATTAATAACTTTTTTAGAAATATAAATAGTTGAACCATCCAACAGAATTTTGAATCTGGTGAACACCCTTGCATATTACCCACTCTTCTCAATCAATGTACACATATATCAGGAGCTGCCAGTCTACCAGCCACCAATACGGACCTCATTACCAAGGCTAATTTATACACACTATCCAGCAATCTCGTTCCCTAATAATTCTTTGTACAATCACAGCTAACCACTAACCAAGTTACTTTGTCCTAGCAAGTCGATAGACATAGGCCTGTTTATAGGGGTGAACAGAAGCCCCGCTCGAACCGCTCGTGCGAGCTTCACCATGCATCTTGAAAAATACAATAAATAACAAATCTAAGTCATAGAAAGACAAGTGTTTTTCTAATCAGAACAATGCTAAACCCACCAGGGTCATACAGCTATTATTATTAGCATGACACTTTCGTTTCTTTAGGAAACATCCGCCAGGCCTATGTGAGGGGGAATCAACGACATTAACTATAATTCCTGAATTATTGTATTTCTTACCTTGTAAGTCAGATATAAAATAATTCTTTTTTATTATTATCATAATATTGTATATCTGTTCCTGGCTTACTACATTAAGGTCTCGAGTTGTTTATAACAACTTTTAATTGTGACCTTATTGCACAATTTATAATTGTCCAATAAGGTCACAGTAAACATGTGATATCAAAATATGCATAATAACCAAAGTGGATAACTAGTGAAATCCCAAGCAAGCACTTTTGTAATTTCTTGTATTATCAAGCAGTAGTCAAAATAATATGGGTAAGTGGCATACATGACAGAAATGATATGTATGCCAGGGATGAGGTTCACTTATCTACGTCTGGGGGAGTGAGTGGCCAATGCAGTGGAGGGAGCTGTTAGGGCTTTACACTAAAAATATTTAGTGGTATGAGTTTTTGTGCAAAAGCAATGGACAATGAGTGTAATGATATTGTGAGTTTTAGGGAAAGCAGTTATAGGCAGAATGAGGTGTTGAGTTATTAGTGCAATGAACAGTTTTCTGCCTGTGTTGTGTGCAATATTGATGGTTTTTTAACGTGTTATTAAGTAATTTTCTGGGAATAACTTATCTTTGCAGGTGACCAGGTTTTGGGGTGCAATCCTGTTCATTTTTAGGGAGTTATGTGATAATAATTATTTGTGAACGTAATAATTTTTTAGTGTGTGTGCTGTGTGGTTTATTATTTTATATTTGTAATTTCTGCTGTAGATAGCGAGTGTTTTGTGCTACTTAGTATATCCAAAATGTCTGTCACCTTTGGAGAGTCTAGTACTGACAGGGATCTTGTAGAAGACACTGAATCAAATCACACTGCTAGTAATGAATAAAACCCAAATGCTAGTAACATGAATAATGAAGCATAACTTATAAGGTTTAAATTATTCATAATTGGGGAAGAAAAAGAACGGTTAAGGATTGAATACATGTATAATAAATATTAGCAACAGTTTTGTATCGTTTGCAGACAGTAAATATTTCATAAACATAACAATCTTGAAGTGGGTAGTAGAGAACAGCATGTACAGTAGTGACAAATTTCAACATTAGTCATATTCTTTGCACATTCCATTTTTGCTTTGTTTTTAATAATTTATCTACTTTATTTTCTAAATTTAAATAAAGTTTGCTTGATCCTGGAGTGTTAATGTTGCAGTTTTATAACTGTAGTGTAAAGCACCCCTCTGGCAAGACAGTGATGGAGTGAATGATGATGAAAGTTTTTCTTTTTCGGGCCACCCTACCTTGGTGGGAATTGGCCGATGTGTTAAAAAAATAAAATAACATATAAAGCACCTTGTAATTTTTTTTTATAAATGCATCTCTCATGATTCTTAAAATAACCAAGTTAATGTATTACTGTACTTTCAGACAGCCAAGCATCAATATTGTGAACTGGTCGTGGATATAGGCAAACACTCACATAAGGCCAAATTAAGGGGAGGCGAACTGATCAAGCAACTTGGTGCACTCGAATACAAGGCCCCTCAAAAACAGAGCAAAATTAATGGATGTGTCTATGAGCAGTAAGTTAAAATGTTTATAACATCTCACCCACTCTCTCATTTGCTCTCTTTTTACATTGCTTCACCACTCTATTAACCTCTCTTTTTCTTTACATATACTCCTCCCTCCTTGCATTACTTATACTTGGTAAAAATTTCTAATATGCTAACTTTTTCTCTCTTACTACTCTCTTTACATCATCATTCCACCAATCGCTCTTCTTCCCTCCTGCATCAACTTTCCTGTAACCACAAACTTCTCCTGAACACTCTAACATTATATTATTAAACTTACCACATTCATCTTCTACCCCATTGCCTATACTCACACTAACCCATCTGTCCTCCAACAGTTGTTTACATCTTACCATAAATGCCACCTCATTTAGTTTATAAACCTTCACCTCTCTCTCTCATACTTGCTTCTATTTTCCTTGTATCCCATCTACCTTTTACTCTCACTGTACCTGCAACTATAAAGTGATCTGATATATCTGTGGCCCCTCTATAAACATGTACAGTGGACCCTCGGTCATCGGCCATAATCCGTTCCAGAAGTTCGGCCCAAGACCGAAATGGCCGATGACCGAATTAATATTTCCCATAAGAATTATTGTAAATTCAATTGATCAGTTCCAGACCAAAATATTAACAAAAAAATATTTTTTTTAACAATTAAATAAGTATTACATACATTTATTGAAGACTAATACTGGCTTCTGCAAGATAGGGAGGAGGAAAGAGGGAGGACTTATTGTTTGGAAGGGGAATCCCCCTCCATAAAGACTTCAGGTAGCAAAGCCCTCTTTGGGGTTATTTCCCTTCTTTGTCTTTTAATGACACTAGGACCAGCTTGAGAGTCACTGGACCCCTGTCGCACAACATATCTGTCCAGAGTGCTCTGTTTCTGGCGTCTCTTTATGATTTCCCTGAAGTGGGACAAGGTTATGTCACTAAATGTGTTGCAGATATGGCTTGTTTCAGCTTGGTCAGGGTGATATTTTTAAACAAAACTTTACAACTCATACCACTTTGAACACATGTCCAAGAAGGCACCTCCTTCACTCCCTCTTCCTCCTCCTTTTCTGAAGCAAGTTCCTCAACTTTGGTCTGATGCTGTTGCAGATGAAGCTCTTCCAGCTCTTCAGTGGTTAGCTCTTCCCTGTGGTCGTCCAACTCTTCAACATCCTCGCCACTCACCTCCAACCCCAGGGATTTCCCCAATGCCACAATAGAGTCCACAACAGGCAGAGGGTCGGCAGGGTCAGGGTCAGCCTCAAACCCTTCAAAATCCCTCTCTTGGACACAACCTGGCCAAAATTTTCTCCAAGCAGACTTCAAAGTCCTGGAAGTCACTCCCTCCCAAACCTTACCTATAAGGCCTATGCAATGGAGGATAGTGAAGCGATTCCTCCAGAACTCTCTTAGGGTCAACTGAGTGTCCGCGGTCACTTCAAAGCACTTTTGAAACACTGCTTTTGTGTAGAGTTTTTTGAAGTTAAAAATGACCAGCTGGTCCATGGGCTGGAGGAGAGGAGTGGTGTTAGGAGGCAAGAACTTCACTTTTATAAAACTGAAGTCCCTAAGCAATTGGTATTCCAAGTCTGGAGGATGTGCAGGAGCATTGTCCATTACCAGGAGGCACTTGAGTGGCAATTTCTTTTCCAGGAGGTATTTTTTCAAACTTGGGACAAACACATCATTAACCCACTCTGAAATTTTTTCCTTGTGACCCATGCCTTATTATTAGCTTTCCACATCACACACAATCTATTCTTGTGGACATTGTTTTTTTTGAACACGCTGGGATTTTCAGAGTGATACACCAGTAAAGGCTTCACTTTGAAATCCCCACTACCATTACAACACAACAAGAGACTTAGCCTGTCTTTCATAGATAACAAAAAAGGCACAATACCGTGACTGGAACAATACACACACAACCCGCACATAGGCTTGTGTCCTGGCAGTGCCTTTTCCTCCTGCGTGATGTAGGTCCTCTTTGGCATTTTCTTCCAAAACAGCCCTGTTTCATCACAATTAAACACTTGTTGGGGTTCAAATTTTCAGCCTCTATGTACCCATTGAATTCCTGAACAAATGTTTCAGCTGCACATTTGTCAGAACTTGCAGCCTCACCATGCCTTACAACTCTGTGTATGCCACTACGCTTCTTAAATATCTCAAACCAGCATTTGCTGGCCCTAAATTCACTACCAGCAGCACTTGTTCCAGGAGTTTTCTTCACAAGATCCTCATGCAACTGCCTTGCCTTCTCACAAATAATAGACTCCACAACACTGTCTCCCACTATTTCTTTTTCCTTAATCAACAATAACTTTTCCATTTTTTCCATTATTGGTGACCTTTGTTTCGTTAGAAAAGTCACTCCTTTGGCAACATTAGCGTCCTTGATTTGTTCTTTCTTTGCCAGGATGGATGTAATAGTTGATTTGTTTTTCCCATACATCCTGGCAAGTTCCTGCACCCGCATACCACTCATATTTTTCAATCAGTTCTCGCTTAAATTCCATGGTGTTTCTCACTTTCTTTACCACAGGAACTTCACTAGGAACTTTCTTGGGATCCATAGTTACTTATTTCGCAGTTGCAATGACAAAAAAACATGAAAAACAAGCAAAATGTTTGGATGAATGAGCAGAAGCTTCCTCACGCACCGAGAAACACAGGCAAAGTGAAGCGCAAGCCGCCCAAGCCGGCAGACGGACGCGTCCCATACGGCCGATCACCGGAAGCCAAACGACCAGCCTATCGCCGAGTTGGCCGATATCAGGAACGGCCGATCACCGCGGGTCCACTGTACATCCTGAAGTCTACACAACAGTCTTTTATTTATCAGTACATAGACCAACAAACTATTATCATTATGCCCTATATCATATCTTGTATACTTATTTAGCCTCTTTTTTATTAAAATATGTGTTACCTATAACCAAACCCCTTTCTAAAAAAAAATTCAATCAACTGCTTCCCATTATCATTTACACTTTGCACCCCAAACTTACCTACCACACCCTCTCTAAATGCTTCTCCTACTTTAGCATTTAGGTCCCCTAAAGTACATGTACAAGTTATACATTTATAGCTGACATCAATGACATACTATTATATAGAAAGCCACTTGTTATGCAAATCATTTCAGGCAAATTAGGTGTGTTTTGTCCCGGGATGCAACCCACACCAGTTGACTAACACCCAGGTACCCATTTTACTCATGGGTGAACATGGACAACCGGTGTAAGGAAACACGCACAGTGTTTCAACCCTCGCCAGGAATCAAACACAGACCCCTCATCATGTGAAGCGAGAACTTTTGCCAACAGGCGTCTGGCCACTCCATCTGTACTCCATTTGTGGTCTTGTTTGTCCTTCACTAAGCTTCATGACTTTACACTTGGTGAGGTTAAACTCCAGGAGCCATTTATAAGACTACACTTGCCTTGCTGTTCCAGTTAGCAAACTACTGTAGTTATATTAGTGATGTTCCAGCTAGAAAATTAATCACATTCCTGGTATTCCAGTTAATGAAAGAATTGTTAATGACTTGGACTTTATTTTCTTTCTTTAACACACCAGCCATCTCTCATCAAGGTAGCAGTGAGTCACCACAACAAAAAGGAAGCACATTCACCACCATTCATTCTGTCACTGTCTTCCCAAAAGTGTGTTGATATCACAGTTCAGATAAACCTTCAGACAACAACATCCTTGCCCATTCTTTAGAGTGTAGTCAGTCTAAACCTCATTGATAAATGTGGATGTTTATTACATTTGTATACCTGCACACCTGCACATTTGTACACTTATACACCTGTATACAGTGGACCCCCAGTGTTCGTGATGCTCCAAACTCGAACAATTATGTAAATGTATTTTTGTAAGTGTATTTTTGGGGGTCTAAAAGGACTAGTCTAATTTACATTATTCCTTATGGGAATAAATTCGTTTGGTAATGGAACTTGAACAGCATTCTGGAACGAAAAAATCATGAAAACCGGTGGTCCACTGTACTTGTATACAGTGGACCCCCGAGTAACGTCAAAACTTCATTCCAGAAGCCTGCTCAAGTGCCATTACCGAACAAGATGACAAGAAATAATGTCAAGTAGGTTAGTCTATTTCAGACCCCAAAAATTACACATACAAAAGCACTTACAATATTATACTTATATAATTGTACGATTTCCAGGGTGTTCGTAACTCGGGGTTCCACTGTACTTGTACTCCTGTTCACTAGTACACCTGTGCACCTGTACACTTGTATACTTGTACACTATTCACATGTCAGCTTGTAAGTCCTCGTAATAATTGAATGATTTAATCTAGACTTTGTTAATAATAATTAGGCCTATTTTATTTCTATTGGTCATGTGATCCTGAATGAATAAGAGACACCTGGCTGTCTTGAAGAAGGCACTGGACAGGTACCTAAAGTCAGTACCTGACCAGCCAGTCTGTGGTTCCTAAATCAGTCTATGTGCTGCCAGCAGTAACAGCCTGCTTGATCACGCCCTTATCCACCACGAGGCCTGATCATAGACCGGGCTATGGAGGCGTTGACCCCCAAAACCCTCTCCAGGTATACCCAGGACCTAAAAGTGACATAGTGTTTTGCACTGATTAACTGATTTTGTTATCTTGCAGAAATTAGTGACTACAATGTTACCAACACAAGAAGAGAAGCACAAGATTCAAGAAGCCACCGTTTGCAACTCTGAGCTTCCTCTGGGGTTGGCAGAACAGTTTCTGATGATGCTGTCGTCCAAATCGGAACTTCCCGCCACATTAAAACTCTGGATCTTTAAACTAGACTATGAGAATAAGGAGAAGGTAATAACAGAAACAGGGTAATTTTTCTCCCTTTCATCACAATTTGCTGTGACATTTAGCTGATGACTGACATGGTTGCTCTGCCTGTGTTGCTCTCTGAGGCTTTTTATTCCCCTTCCCATTCTCTTCATGTCCTCCCCTCAACACCTCCACCTCTTCTGTTATGAAATCTTGTTCACCTCTGCCATGTTCCATTGAATGAACCTTGGGGGTTTAGCACTTTCCATGAATATAATAATAATAAATGGAAATGCTTCTACACACCATAAGAAATTCTACTTAATACTCTAATTCTTAAATCTTTGAACAATCAGATTAGTTTGCCTGAATTGTGTTAGTCGCTTTCTTTTGTGCCTAACAATGTTTTATTGCATATAAATTACATTATTTTAGGTAGTAGGCTGGTAGACAGCAGCCACTCAGGGAGGTACTACCGTCCTGCCAAGTGAGTGTAAAACAGAAACCTGTACAGTAGGGCCCCTTATACGGCAGGTTAGGGTCCAGGCTACTGCCGGAAAGCGGACATCGCCGGAAAACAGAATGCCATTTTTGTACAGTTATAAATGTCAGATAATTAGTTTACAATAACATATATTAAGTTAGCAATAGAATAAGGCATTAAAAAAATAAAAAGTAAAATACACACACAGTACAGTGGACCCTTGAAAATTTTCTCCCTTGAAGATCGGCAAATTTGGAAATCGGCAACTTTTTTCAGCAAAATATTGGCTTGATTTTCGTCCTTTAGCTTAAAAATCGGCCAGGACACAAGCCTATGAAAGACTGGCTAACTCTCATGTTGTGTGGTAATGCTAGTGGGGATTTCAAAGTGAATGAAGCCTTTACTGGTGTATCACTCTGAAAATCCCAGTGTTTTCAAGAAATAGAGTGTCGCCAAGGCTAATTTGTGTGTGATGTGGAAGGCTAAAAGTAAGGCATGGGTCACGAGGGAAATTTTCCTTGATTGGTTCAATGAAGTGTTTCTCCCCAGTGTGAAGAAATACCTCGTGGAAAATAAATTGATCTCAAGTGCCTCTTGGTATTGGACAATTCTCCTTCTCATCCTCAAGAATTGGAAGAGCAAATGGTGAAGGATTTTAAGCTCATCAGAGTGAAGTTCTTGCCCCTTAATACCACTCCTCTCCTCCAGCCCATGGACCAGCAGATCATTTTCAACTTCAACTTTGTCTTTCCTTTGACCTCTTTTAAAAAAAATTCTTTTGACCTCCAGTTCTTCCATGGTGGTACTTCCACAGACAACTGACGTGTGAGTGTACTTCTCTTGCTCGTCAGCAGCTTCCCAAACTGTACACCAAAAAAACTGTACACCAAAGCAATGTTTCAAAGGTGTTTTGACATAACCTCAGACTCTGAATTGACCCTAAGAGAGTTCTGGAAAGATCACTTCAATATCCTCCATTGCATACGCCTTATAGGTAAGGCTTGGCAGGAAGTGACTCCCAGGACGATGAACTATGCTTGGAGAAAATTGTGGTCAGATTGTGTCCTCGACAAAGATTTTGAAGGGTTAGAGGCTGACCCTGACAACCTATGCCAGTTGTGGAAACTATTGTGGCATTGGGGCGTCCATGGAGTTGGAGGTTAGTGGTGAGGATGTGGAAAGTTGGTGGAGGACCACAATGAAGAACTAACCACTGAAGAGCTGCTGGACCTTAATCTGCAACAACAGACCAGAGCTAAGGAAATTCCTTCCCGAAGAGGAGGAAGGGAGAGGGAAGAAGTTGCTTTCTTCAGAGATTAAGGAGATGTGTGCAGTGTGGACTAGGATGGAAAGATTTGTAGAAGGGCATCACCCCGACAAAGCTGTTGCAGGCCGTGTATGCGACATGTTTTGACAATGTCTTGTCTCATTTTAGGGACATTTTAAAAAACACAAGAAACAGAACTTTCTGGACAGTTATTTTGTGAGACAGAGGGGTCCAGTGACTCTCAACCTGGTCCTAGTGGCATTAAAAACAAAGAAGGAAGTAACCCGGAAAATAACTTGGTACCTGAAGTCTTAATGGGAAGGATTCCCCTTCCAAACCTAACCCTCCTTCCTCTCCCCCCGTTTACACATCAACACCTCTTCAATAAATGTAAGTGTCAAGTTATTACTGTTTTATACTTCATGTCTCGTTGTTTTCTGTATGTAAATCTATATTTAACCTAACAAAAATATTTTAATACTTTTGGGTGTCTGGAACGGATTAATTTGATTTACATTATTTCTTATTGGGAAAATGGTTTTGAAAATCGTCAATTTTTAATTTCGGCAGACTCTCTGGAACGGATTATGGACGATTATCAAGGGTCCACTGTACACTCATTACTTACCTCAAAATATTTATAGTCTTAATGCGTGAGAAGTGAGTAGTGTTTATTGTAAGAATTTAGGTGTGGTAGTTATGGTCCCAGCCAGACCACCCCACCCCACCCACACGTAATATACTTTGACATTTAAAGAGCCCTAGAGTGATAAATGCATATACTAGTGTACACTCACTTCCTACCTTAAAATATTTGTAGTCTTAATGTTCTTAATATAGGGTGCAAGGTGAATAGTAGGGTAGGTAGGTATTTAATAGTGTGCTACGTATCGTAGCCCATCTGGCCACCCCACCCACACATTATATACTAGGCATTTAAAGCACCCTAGAGTGATAAAATACATATACAGTACCTTACAATATTTGTAGTCTTAATGTAGGGTGAAAGGTGAATAAATTTGATTATACAAATAAGCAGAGACACAGAGAATGAGTACATGAGAGAGGACAGACGCGAGTTTTGTAAACAAACAAGGCAAACGCATACAGTTTTACAGTGGACCCCCGGATTACGTCATTATTTCGTTCCAGAATGCTGTTCAAGTGCCGTCACTGAATGAATTTGTTCCCATAAGGAATAATGTAAATTAGATTAGTCCTTTTAGACCCCAAAAATACACTTACAAAAATACACTTACATAATTGTTCGAGTTTGGAGCAGTACGTAATCCAGGGGTCCACTCTACTTCCTCCGTCAACCGACTAGAAAAAATCTCATATTTATGTTAATTTATTCTACTGTGGGTATATTTATCATGTTTATATGTTACGTAGCGTATTTATTATATAATTTTGAAAAAATATCATAGATGGATTAAGCAAAATGTCTATATTAACGTTTTATACCACATTTAATGACCTCATAGTGATTATCATTGTCTGTATAAAGTGTATAAACTAATGGAGGAGGAAGTTAGGGTGAGATATAAGCAACTATTGTCAGAAGGTGGGCTAGTGCAAGTAGGAGTAGTGGGGGTTGAAGGAGTTAGGATAGTTTTAAAAATGCAGTATTAGAATGTGGGGCAGAAGTTTGTGGCTATGGGAGGGTGGGTGCAGGAGGAAAGAGGAGTGAGTGGTGGAATGAAGAAGTAAAGGGTGTGATAAAAGAAAAAAAGTAGCTTATGAGAGGTTTTACAAAACAGAAGTATTAATAGAAGAGCAGAGTATATGGAGAGTAAAAGAAAGGTGAAGAGAGTGGTGAGAGAGTGCAAAAGGAGAGCAGATGAAAGAGTGGGAGAGGCTCTGTCAAGAAATTTTGCTGAAAACAAGAAAATTTTTTGGACTGAGATAAACAAGGTAAGAAAGCCTAGGGAGCGAATGGATTTGTCAGTTAAAAACAGAGTAGGGAGTTAGTAGATGGGGAGCTGGAGGTATTGGGTAGATGGCGGGAATATTTTGAGGAACTTTTAAATGTCGATGAAAAAAGGGAGGTGGTAATTTCATGCACTGGCCAGGGAGGTACAACATCGTTTAGGAGTGAAGAAGAGCAGGATGTGAGTGTGGGGAGGTGCGTGGGCATTACGTAGAATGATAGGGGTAAAAGCAGCTGGAACTGACGGGATCATGACATAAATGTTAAAAGCAGGGGGATATAGTGTTGGAGTGGTTGGTATTTTTGTTTAATAAATGTATGAAAGGGGAAGGTACCTAGGATTGGCAGAGAGCATGTATAGTTCCTTTATATAAAAGGAAGGGGATAAAAGAGATTGTAAAATTATAGGGGAAGAAGTTTACTGAGTATACCAGGTAAATTGTATGGCAGGGTTATTATTGAAAAAATTAGAGGTAAGACAGAAGTAGGATTGCAGATGAGCAAGGAGGCTTTAGAGTGGGTAGGGGATGTGTAGATCAAGTGTTTACAGTGAAACATATATCTTTCTTTCTTTCTTTCAACATGTTGGCCGTTTCCCACCGAGGCAAGGGTGGCCCAAAAGGAAAAACGAAAGTTTCTCCTTTTACATTTAGTAATATATACAGGAGAAGGGTTACTGGCCCCTTGCTCCTGGCATTTTTGTCGCCTCTTCGACACACATGGCTTACGGAGGGAAAAATTCTGTTCCACTTCCCCATGGAGATGAAGCATATATGTGAACAGTATTTAGATAAAGGTAGAGAAGTTTTCATTGCATTTATGGATTTAGAAAAAGCATATGATAGAGTGGATAGAGGAGCAATGTGGCAAATATTGCAAGTGTATGAAATAGGTAGTAAGTTACTGAAGGCTGTAAAGAGTTTTTATGAGGATAGTGAGGCTCAGGTTAGGGTGTGTAGGAGGAGGAGATTACTTCCCTCCCCACAAAAACGTAGATCTACGTTTTGTGGGTAGTGCTGTGACCTTGATTTTCTCCATAAGAAAGCATGTAAAAAACGTAGATCTACGTTTGGAGTGCTCTGGACGAACATGGATCAACGTTTGGACAGTTTAAGGGTTAATATATGTTAGTGTAAACTTGTTATCTGGCATTTATATGCATTTATAAATGGAAAAAATGGAGTTCTGCTTTTGGCGAAGAATGCTTTCCGGCAGTAGCCTGGAAGCTAACCTGCCGTATAAGTGGGGCCCTACTGTATATAACATATGTAATAACTTTAAAATACTTGAAATATTGGAAAGTTTTCAAACATAATTGAGTTAACCTGGAGAGGGTTTCGGGGGTCAATGCACCCACAGCTTGGTCTGAGACCAGGCCTCATGGTGGATCAGGGCCTGATCAACCAGGCTGTTACTGCTGGCCCACGCAAACTGACGTAGAAACCAACCAGGTTGGTCATTCACTGACTTTAGGTGCCTGTCCAGTGCCTTGAAGACAGTCAGGGGTCTATTGGTAATCCCCCTTATGTATGCTGGGAGGCAGTTGAACAGTCTTGGGTTGTCTCTCAGTGTACTCGTGGTGCCCCTGCTTTTCATCGGGGGAATGTTGCATCTCCTGCCGAGTCTTTTGCTTTCATAGGGAGTGATTTTCATGTGCAGGTTTGGTACCAATCCCTCCAGGACCTTCCAAATGTATATTATCATGTATCTCTCGCCTGCATTCCAGGGAATACAGATCAAGGACCTTCAACCGTTCCCAGTAATTTAACTGCCTTTTCGTACTTATGTGTGCCGTGAAAGTTCTTTATACGCTCTCCAGGTCTGCAATGTCTCCAGCTTTGAAGGGGGCCGTTAGTGTACAGCAGTATTCTAGCCTAGAGAGAACAAGCGATTTGAAGAGAATCATCATAGGAGGGGAGGGGTGGGGGGAAATATATAGTTTCAGTCCTGCCTGTTCCTCCTCCCCTCCTCCCCTCCTCCCTCCCCTCCCACCCCCCTTACCTGGAAAAATAAACACATAAGCAGTATAATGTGATCCTTTATTGACAACATTGCCCACGCAGTGCTTTATCGAGTCACAGACAGATCTGTCTGTGACTCGATAAAGCCACTGCGTGGGCAAAATTTGTCAATAAAGGATACATTTACTGCTTATGTGTTTATTTTTCCATTGTGTCGGTATTTTATGCCATTTATTTCCCCCCTTACCTCCCTCCCCCTCCCCCTCTTCCCTCTTTCCTACCCTCCCCTTCCCTCCTCCCTCCCCCCTTCCTTCACCCCTCCCCCCTCTTTTTAGTTTAAGGATTCTAAATTTATTTAAAGCTAACAGCAGCATATTCAAAGTCATCTCAATCTGCCATCACTGCTTCACACTGCTCTTCCCTCGGCTTTCAACTTTCACACCACAATAATCTGAAATAGAAAAAATTCTCATTTAGATTGTCACACTAAACAATTATCAATTTAACAAATTCTTGCCTCTACATTAGTGTACTACAGTGTGGGCCATAAGTTTCTTCCTTTTAATTTTTTTTTGTCAGTTTGAACTAGAGGGGCTCCAGCAACAGCATGCAACATTACACACTTCAACACATAATTTTTTTTATGTTTATTTTTTATCTCCAAAGACAACTGAGTGTTTCTGAAACACTACAATTTTGTTTTTTTTTTTTACACATTCTACCTCTTGGTTACCAGAAAGCAGTTGGCAGAAACTTCAAGAGTCAGGGACACTCAAAGATTCCACAAGAACTGCTTCACCAACAATTTCACCTCAAAAAATTATTGCACCTTATGTTTTTTGAGGAAGGCCATCAGTTTATTGTGAATAGTTTACATTATATTCAGATTGAAAAAAATTCTTGCCACAATTAGGGGGACAAGTTAAGCAGTCCTGTTTTCAACAAGATGGTGCCACTTGGCCTGTTATCGGCCAACTCGGTTATAGGCAGGTTTTTTGGTTTCCGGTTATCAGCCGTTATTTTGCTTATTGGCCGTATGGGACGCGTCAATCCGCCCGCTGCCAGCCGCTTGCGCCAGTCTGGCTGTCTCTGGGCAAGTGAGGAAGCTTCTGCTCATTCATCCAAACATTTCGCTATAATCCATTGTTTTTGGTGGTTGTTGATTAAGTACAACTGCGAAATAAGTAACCATGGCCCCAAAGTTTCTAGTAAAGTTCCTTGGGTAAAGTGAGAAACACGATAGAATTCAAGACAGGCAGGCATAGAGGCAAGGAGTGTAGCAGGCAGGCATAGAGGCAAGGAGTGTAGCAGGCAGGCATAGAGGCAAGGAAGATAGCAGGCAGGAATAGAGGCAAGGAGTGTAGCAGGCAGGGAGTGTAGCAGGCATGCAGGGAGTGTAGCAGGCATGCAGGGAGTGTAGCAGGCATGCAGGGAGTGTAGCAGGCATGCAGGGAGTGTAGCAGGCATGCAGGGAGTGTAGCAGGCATGCAGGGAGTGTAGCAGGCAGGCAAGGAGTGTAGCAGGGAGAGTAGCAGGCATGCAGAGAGTGTAGCAGGAAGGCAGGGAGTGTAGCAGGCAGGCAGGGAGTGTAGCAGAAAGGCAGGGAGTGTAGCAGGAAGGCAGGGAGTGTAGCAGGCATGCAGGGAGTTTAGCAGGAAGGCAGGGAGTGTAGAAGGCATGCAGGGAGTGTTCTAGGGAGGTTCCTTGATGTTAGTGAGAGGTTCCTCATCTGAAGACTTGAACCCATCTAGGGAGGTTCCTTGATGCTAGTGAGAGGTTCCTCTTCTGAAGACTTGAACCTGTGCTACAGTTCCTAGAATCGAGCCTGAATGTTGCAGTTTTTTAACTGTATTATTGGTGCGCCTCTGGCAAGACAGGGATGGAGTGAGTGATGATGAAATTGTTTCTTCTTTTTTGGGTTGCCCTGCCTCGGTGCAAAACTCAAAAAAATTGTACTATGCTATATAACCTTGGTTTCTTTATCTGTTATAGATTCATGATTGCCATGATTGCCCTGTGGTATACTTTGTTAAATATACATTAAATTTATTTAGTCTTTCTACCTGCTCCAGCAACTGTCTTCATGATGTTTGTGTATTAGTAATTTGCACTACATTAAATATTACACTGTTGAACACCAAAGTTCACATTGACTAAAGTTAGTGGCTTTCTGAACCTATGATCTATTTTATCTAATTTTTTTTAACACCGGCCATATCCCACCAAGGCAGTGTGAACCAAGAAGCAAAGCAAAAGTTTTTTTTAAATTTAGTAATTTATACAGGAGAAGGGGTTACTAGCCCCTTTCTCCCAGCATTTTAGTTGCCTCTTATGACACGCATGGCATACGAAGAAAGAATGTTGTTCCACTTCCCCATGGAGGTCTGCCTAATTTACTGTGAGCAAATATTACAGGTTAAAAGATGACTATATCAAAGTTTGAGTACCATTATGAAATTTTCAATTTTTCTGAAATACAGTGGACCCTCGGTTTTCGTACAGATCCCAACTCAAACAATCATGTAAGTGCCTTTGTAAGTGTATTTTTGGGGGTCTGAAACGACTAATCTAATTTACATTCGTCCTTATGGGAACAAATTCTTTCGGTAACGGCACTCGAACAGCCTTCTGGAAAGAATTACCGACGAAAACCGAGGGTCCACTGTATAAGACTTCAAACTGCCTACAACAGCAACACTGCCAACAACCAATCGTAACTCAACAAAAATCAGCTATTAGAATGCTTACTCAGTCAGGTTGCAAACAATACACACACCCACTATTGGAAAGCTTAAATCGACTTGACGTATGAAATATAAACTTACTACTGTGCCTTCTGTATGTACAGGATGGTGAATATAACCCCGGCCCGAAGACTTCTTCAAGAGCTACATTACAGACACTACACACAACACAAGTACCTCTGTCATATCCCACATATTGAACTCTTCCATAGTAAAAACTCTATGGAAATTAAAAGCCCCAAAAAGTTAAATACTCTAGGAGGTTTTAAAGGTTATCTATCTGTCAAATATTTCAAAATATTGTTTAAAAAACTCCATGAACTTGATGCAAGTTTATTAAGTTGGAATATAAATAATATAAATGTCCAGTATATCTAATTGATGTTCCTATTAAGTTAATTAATTTAGTTGGACTTGAGTCCTGGAAATGGGAAGTACATTGCCTGAGTGCCTCTGCAAAGACAGTGATTATGTATGAGTGAGGTGAAAGTGTCGAATGATGATGAAAGTATTTTCTTTTTGGGGATTTTCTTTCATTTTGGGTCACCCTGCCTCGGTGGGAGACTTCCAACTTGTTGAAAAAAAACAAAATTAAGTTGGAATATAAATGTCTATTATATCTATTTAATGTTCTTATTAAGTTGGAATATAAATGTCCATTATATCTATTTAATGTTCCTATTAAGTTGGAATATAAATGTCCATTATATCTATTTAATGTTCCTATTAACCCTTTGAATGTTTCGGTCGTATATATACGTCTTACGAGCCACTGTTTCGGACGTATCAATAAGCCTAAATTCTAGCGGCTTCAAATCAAATGGGAGAAAGCTGGTAGGCCCACATATGAGAGAATGGGTCTGTGTGGTCAGTGTGCGCAGTATAAAAAAAATCCTGCAGCACGCAGTACATAATGACAGAAAAAAAACTCTGACCATTTTTTTGGATTAAAACGCCGACTTTGAGGTGTATTTTCGTATAGTATTTATGGTTGTATTCTCTTTTTTATGGTCTCATTTAATAGAATGGACAACATACTACGGAAATATAGATGATTTTGATTAGTTTTATGAAGAAAACGACCTTGAAATTGAGCTCAAAGTAGGAGAAATGTTCGATTTTTGCAAATGTTCAAGAGTAAACAAATCACGCCACGCGTTCAATACACATCAATTGGTGAGTCTAATATTCTTCCACAAGTGCACTGATATTATTTATACCATTTTTACAATAATGCAATAGTCTGCATAACGGTAAATCTTCTATTTTTTATGTGAATAAAAAATCAAAATAGAAAGCAAAAGTAATATAAGAGGGGCCTAAAGACGTGACTAATGAACAGATAACATCTTATTTTAGTGCCAGGAATGTCTGCATTGTTTATTCTGGACCCTATTTTGAAATTGACAACTTTTTTATTTTGCATGAAATTGGCCAAATTGCCAATTTCTGATCACTTTATTGGGTAGTTGAAATCGATAAATTGGTGGTTTCTTGTACTCAATCGATAGAACAAATGGAGTTCTAAAGAAATATCTATGAGTTTGGTCAACTGGAACAATAGAATTTACCGAAAATAGGGCTCAAAGTCGCCGAAATTGCCGATGCGTATATATTGCTGAGATCACTAACTTCGCGAGAGCGTAATTCCGTGAGTTTTCAATCAAATTTCAAACTTTTGGTGTCTTTACCATCGGGAAACAATTCTCTATCACTGTATTTCATAAGAAAAAATAATTTTTTTTTTTTTTAAATTTTGCGACAACAGGAGAGCACTCAGGATTGAGGGTTGCGACAGTCAAAGGTTAAGTTGGAATATAAATGTCCATTATATCTATTCAATGTTCGTAGCCAGATTACAATCAACATTGATACTCATGCACTTACTTTTTCAACTATATTTCTTCCCCCATAAAAGTTTTAGTAACACTAAACAGTGTTGTTTAGTGTTTCTGACTTTCATGTTAACATTGATGTAGTAATAGCCAGAGTTTTGTCACTATGAATAAACATTTTCTTTGGTAGTTTTATCCTCAGACAATTTAGGTTTATCAAACATGAATAGTTTAACTTCTAGTTTTTGGCCAAAATGTTTTGCACATCTCTGGGCTTATCAATGTTTGAAACAACCAGTGTAAATCAGTCTTTGCAACAAAATTGTATGTTTTTTGAAAAATAAACGTTCATTTGATGTTTATTATTCTACGCTTGTAATTTTTCAATATTATGCGCACTCATCTTCGTTGTTTATCATGTACAGTGGACCCCCGGTTTACGTTATGCTCCAAACTCGAACAATTATGTAAGTGTATTTTTGTAAGTGCTTTTGTAAGTGTATTTTTGTGGGTCTAAAAGGACTAATCTAATTTACATTATTCCTTATGGGAACAAATTCATTCGGTAACAGCACTTGAACAGCATTCTGGAACGAAATAATGACGTAATCTGGGGGTCCACTGTATGTTGTTTTATCATTCCCACCAATCATCCAGTAACAAATGAAATGGTATTTTCAGGTACAAGGAAGGACGAGTCATCCTGGAACGAGCCCTTGTCACCGATTCAGACAGCTTCGAGGAGCAACTGGGGGATGACTAGTGTGTTGGGCTCCAGCTGTGCTTAGTCCTGATGTACACACACTTACACGGGAATTGTCAAACAAGATTCCCTTGACGGCAAATACACAAGAGTGACGCAAGGCATTGGTCTCGGCAAATTAAAGGTTGCTCATCTGTTTGTGGTAGCAGGGGTCGAATCATACCTCCTGGCCCCATCTATAGAAGTGTAAATAACAATAAAGGCACAATACCGTGACTGGAACAATACACACACATCCCGCCATGGGCTCTCCTCTATCTAATGTTCTTGCTAATCTTTACATGGAATACTTCGAGACTGTCCTTCTTCCCACTATTGAAGTACGTCCTTCACTCTGGCTCTGCTATGTAGATGACATCTTTGCTCTTTGGCCTCATGACTCAAACCATTTCTTGATGCTCTTAATAATCTTGCCCCTTCCATTAAGTTTAAAGCTGATTGGGAATCTAAGTCTTTGCTTCCTTTCCTTGATGTTCATGTCCACCGCTCAGTTACAGGTTTTGCCTTTTCCGTGTACCGCAAGCCTATGCACAGTGCCATGTACATTCACTACTTTTCTTATCATGCCTCCTCTGTCAAGAAAAGTGTTCTTATCTCCCTCTCTCTCCGTGCTCTCCGCATTTGTGATCCTCAGTTCCTTGAAGCAGAAATTTCCACTCTTCATAATTAATTTTCCCACCTTGGCTACCCTTCCCATTTCATAGATTCTGCTTTCTCTCGTGCCAAACGGACTTTCTTCTCTCCTAAACCCTCTACTCCTGGGAACTCTCCTGTCCTCTGCCTTCCCTACATCTCTAGTCTCTCTAATCTCAACAACTCTCTCCGTTCCTTAGATATCAAACTTACCTTTCGCCAGACTAACACTCTTCGCACTAATCTAGTTCATACCTCCCCTCCCTCTATAGATTCGGTGTCTACTCTATTTCTTGCTCCTCCTGTCCTCTTCAATACTTTGGTGAAACTGGCTGATCTCTTTCTAACAGACTTAGGGAGCACAAAAATAGTGTTAGGCTTGCCGACACTAATAATGCTCTTTTCTGTCATGTCAGAGATTACAGTCATCCTATTGATTGGTCTTCTGCTAAAACTGTCTACCCTACGTCCAACTTTCACAGTCGCCGTCTGGTTTAATCCTCCCTTATACACAATTTTCCCTGTATGAATCTCAGCCCTGGCTTTGTCTCTGTAGATGCTTTCCTCTCCCATTACATTGTTAAATGCTCCAAACCTGATCCTTTCCCCTTCTATCTCTTCCCCTTCTCCTCTTTCTCCTTTCTCCCCTGGGTTTTCTTTCTTTTCTTTTTCTTTTGCCTTGTATTTGTCCTTCTTTATTTCACTTTCATTTTTTCCCCCCTGTGTGTTCTTGTCCTACCCTATGCAGGCCGTCAGCTTCATTACAGTGCTCCTTTCCTAGAATATATGACTGACTCCACTACTACTACTACCTCCACTACTACTACCACTACTACTACTACCACTACTACTACTACCACTACTACTACTTCCTCCATTATTACCCCTCCACCACTTTCTTGTGCCCTCCCCTGTCTGCCTGCCTATAAATACCCCTTCTACCTGTCCTGTGTGTTAGTGTGACTTTGTAAATGGTCCAAGTCGGACCGAAACGTTGTCGTATGCTCTCCTTTTTTATATGTCCGGGTTGTGTGTGTATAGAAGTGTAAACTCTCTTTATTTGCTAACATTGTATTTTGAGTTCTTTCAATTATTTTGTGTCATCTTTTCACTTCATTTATAAATATAGTGTTTTATGAAACATTTGTATGCAGCCTAGATCAACAATATTCATAGCTGATAAGTCATTCTTGTGTTTCATGCTCTGCCTCTTTCGTGATCTCACTTTTTGTTTTCCTTGTGGTAATTTCAGGATGTTGTATTATGCCATTCTCAAGAGGTGAACCTGGGGTTCATTATGGACTAGTTGCCTGGTACATGTTCAGTACCTTAACAGTACATGTTCAATACCTTAACAAGGCACAAATCACTATTCCTGTGATATATTTAACAATGTAATGCAGATGTGATTGATGTTGCTGATTTTTTTCCACTCCGTTGAGTACATTATACGTTGTTGTAGACCAGGGACGCACATGTGGCTGCCATGTTGCATGCGAGCCTAGAGTGGCACAAGTGTCATCACATAGTGACAGTTCTCACCACAGATGCAGTCCTCAATATTTTATGTACAAAGTTTAGACTAGGAGTGCCTGGTGACACTGTCTGTGTACCTTCCCTTGGCGTTACTTCCTATATAGACTCTTGTTCACTCGGTGATTGTTGAAGAAGTTTGTCTCCCCCTTCCAACACTGACACTACTGTCACTACACTGAACTAATTTAAAGTCTTCATTGCACTAAGATTCTTCAATACATTTTATTCTTCTAAATGGAAAAACTCAGCAAATCTTTGGTGTTTTTCAAAGCTTTAACATTATTGTTTGTTTTTCTATGTAAATTTGGATATCAAAGTGATTTATATAAAATTATATATAAAAAATATATTGTATAATGCTAGTTATTAGATGGGAGAATATTTTTGGCCCTGAAGGTTTCTTAAATACAGTCATCCCTCGGTTTTCGATTTTAATCCGTTCCAGATGGATCGGCTAAAACAAAAATCGGCGAAAACCAAAACTATTTTCCCCATAAGAAATAATGGAAATTCAATTAATCCGTTCCAGAAACCCAGAAGTTTGGAAAAAAAAAAATTGGGGGGCCCTTAAAGATAGATTTACATGCACAAATGAATGAAATGAATGTAGCACTTACCCTTACTGAAGACTGATGTTGTTGGATGGAAGAGAGATAGGAGGGGAGAAGGTAGAAACCCTAATTTTTGGAAGGGGAATCCCCCTCCATAAGGACTCTAGGTACCAAGTCCTCATCTGGGGTCACTTCCCTTCTTTGTCTTTTAATCCCACTAGGACCAGCTTGTGATTCACTGCACACCTGTGGCACTAAATATCTCTCCAGAGAGCTCTGTATCTGGCGGCTCTTTAAAATGTCCCTAAAATGGGACATGGAATTGTCATTGTAAAAGTAGCCAGCAAGGATTGCAACATCTTTGTCATGGTGATGTTCCTCCACAAATGATTGCACCCTACTCCACATTGCACTAATCTCCTTAATCTCTGAAGAAGGCACCTTACATCTTTCTTCCTCCACTGAAGCAATTTCCTCAGATCTGTTTTGTTGTTGTTGCAGCTCAAGCTCTTGCAGCTCTTCAGTGGTTAGATCTTCATTGTGGTCCTCCACCAACTCTTCCACATCCTCTCCATTCACATCCAACCCCATAGAAGTCCCCAATTCCACAATACTTTCCACAACTTCCATAGGCTCATCAGGGTTAGCTTCAAACCCTTCAAAATCCCTCTCTGGGACACAATCTGGCCACAACTTTCTCCAAGCAGAGTTCATCGTCCTGGAGGTCACTCCCTGCCAAGCTTTATCTATAAGGCCTATGCAATGGAAGATATCGAAGTGAGCCTTCCAGAACTCTTTTAGGGTCAATCTAGTGTCTGAGGTTACATCAAAGTACCTTTGAAACATTGCTTTGGTGTACAGTTTTTTAAAGTTTGCAATGACCTGCTGGTCCATGGGCTGGAGGAGAGGAGTGGTGTTAGGAGGCAAGAACTTCACTTTTACAAATCTGAATTCCTTAGGCATTTGGTCTTCCAAGTCTTGAGGATGACCAGGAGCATTGTCCATTACCAGGAGGCACTTAAGTGGCAATTTATTCTCCAATAGATATTTCTTCACACTGGGGCCAAACACTTGATTAAACCATTCCAGGAAAATTTCCCTAGTGACCCATGCCTTAGCATTAGACTTCCAAAACACACACAATTTACCTTTGTCAACACTGTATTTGTTGAACACTCTGGGATTTTCAGAGTGATACACGAGTAAAGGCTTCACTTTTAAATCCCCACTAACGTTCCCACATAACATAAGAGTTAGCCTGTCTTTCATAGGCTTGTGTCCTGACATTGCCTTTTTCTCCTGCGTGATGTAGGTCCTCCTTGGCATTTTCTTCCAAAAGAGGCCTGTTTCGTCACAATTAAACACTTGTTGGGGTTTAAATTCTTCTGCCTCTACATATTCTTTAAACTAAAGCACAAATTTTTCAGCCCCATCTTTATCTGAACTGGCACCCTCACCATGCCTTACAACACTGTGTATGCCAGTTCGCTTCTTGAAGTTTTCGAACCAGCCTTTGCTGGCCTTAAATTCATAAACCTCAACACTGGTTCCAGGCATTTTCTTTACAAGATCGGCATGCAACAGCCTTGCTTTTTCACATATGATGGATTGCATAACACTATCACCCGCTAGCAGTTTTTGGTTTATCCACACCAATAACAATTTCTCCATATTTTCCATTGTTTGTGATCTCTGTTTCGTTATCGTATTCACCCCTTTTGCAACATTAGCTTCCGTGATTTCCTTTCTCTTTGCCACAATGGAACTGATGGTTGATGGGTTTTTCTTGTATATCCTGGCGAGCTCGGCAATACGTACACCACTATCATATTTTTCTATTATTTCTTTCTTCATTTCTACAGTGTTCCTCACTTTCTTTACCAAAGAACTGGCACTAGGAGCTTTCTTTGGGCCCATGGTAGCTTATTTAGTAGTCACACACAATAATCAAGGGCCAAAAACAATGAATTGTTAATAAATGTTTTGTATAAACTCCTGGGGTGATGTTCACTCAAGCATAAACAATGCTAGACTGCGTGACAGTGTGCGTGGGAGGTGCGTGGGTGGCGGACCTACGGCCTTTGTATGTGCGCGGCACTAGTGGACAGGTCCCATACGGTCGGCGAAAACTAAAACAATCGGCGAAAACTAAGACAAATTTTCCCTGAAAAAAGTCGGCGAAAACCAAAATCGGCGAAAACCAAGGGATGACTGTATAAGGAATAGGTATTGTATTCTCTGTAGCATTTTGTAATTCAGACATTTAAGACACCTCTGTGTGTTTGTCAGGGTACAGTACCTGTAACACTAGATAACAAGCGAGGGACTGTAGTCTGTTGACGTTATTCTCTGTACGTGATCCTGAACTTTGACACCCATTGCTTCAGTTCTTCCTCTTAATAATCTGAGCCACACTTCATTCTCTTCCTTAATACATTAATGTAAGAATTCAGTGAAGCGCTCAGGCTTCAGTCAGTGGTTTGGTAGCCCTGAGGTTGCAAGCTTGTTTACCATCCAGGACCATTGTAAAGTCACTTAACAAAGGTACATAAAAGTACATGATGAAACAAATGGCCTCTAAACATTTCCTTCCCAAATTGTCGATCAATTATGAATTTCTGTCATTACTGTTTAGTATTTTAGGTGACAACTAGTTTTTTCTAATAGAGTTTTTTTGTTCCAGTAAATGTAAGCTAGTGTATGTAGGATAAACGGTTTGTAATTACATCATCCTTGTTTTATCGGTGTTTTATTAAGGCAGTACGAAGGTAAACCAGGGGCTCTAAATACGGAAAGTTGCAAATAGTACTTAATTATAAAGGATGTGTATCTGTGTGCCTCTGGCAAAGCAGTGCTGGTGTGAATGATGGTTAAAGAGTCTCTTCTTTTTTGGGTCACCCTGCCCTGTTGCTTTTTTTACCAGTCATCTTACATATAAAAACATCATTTGTTGTGTTTCTCAGGTGCTGTATAATTAGTACGAGTTTAGAGCTTCAGGGAAACCGGCAAGCCGGACTTGAGTCCTGGAGATGGGAAGTACAGTGTTAGCACTCTGAAGGATGGGTGTTAATGTTGCAGTTTTATAACTGTAGTGTAAGTGCACCTCTGGCAAGACAGTGATGGAGTGAATGATGGTGAAACTTTTTTTTCTTCTGGCCACCCTGCCTTGGTGGGAAACGGCCCATGTGTTAATAAAAAATTATGGGGGACACTAAACCCATAGGGATTGTACAGCACCTGAAGGGAAGCTGGGGTAGAAGTAAAGCACAGATCCAATCCCCTAGATCAAGAGCCCCTCAGTAGCATCAGTGAACCTTCCTGTATTAATTTTTTTTCAAGTTGTAAGTTGTCTTGGTTCTTTGTGCTTGTGTTGTTACATAACAATTCTTTCCTACTATTTATTTCTGTATTTTTCAACCTTTATTGGCACTTACTTTTAATTATAATAATTTTCCATTTTGATTATCAATTTTGAGTTAAGAATTTCATGGCCTGCTTGTGTTAATTCTTGTGTTGGACCAACATTACTGTTTTGTTTCACTTTAAGCTGCATATTTATGCTCAGTAATGCATTTACTTTACTTTCTTGCAGTTTCTTCCACGTATATATTTTTGAACTGTAGTGTTGTCACGCCTCTGGCAAGACAGTGATGGAGTGATGATGAAAGTGTTTCTTCTATTTTCAGGTCACGCTGCCTCTGTGGGAAGCGGCCTATGTGTTAAATAAAGAATATCGCATCACAACCACCACATGGAACTTTTTGCAAACACTTGTATTGTTATTGTTTGTCTCAACGTCACAGATAATACAGAATGATGCACACAATTACTCATTGGCTCGGGTAAAAAAATTGTGATCTTAGAGGTGATGTTACTTGTAGAGAAAAAATATGTTGCTTTACTTTCTTATTGGTTCTGGGTGTTTTCAAAAATGTTCTGTCACTGTTAATGAAGAATATTGGGTATTGCCATTTCCTAATTATGTTGACAATAGTTGTGGCATTGTTCCTCAAGGAAGCACAAACAACTCCAACGTTCACTCAACTTTCTTGTGTTTTGATCAAAATGAATAAGACTGTTCTTAAAAGATGACTTTCAGTATAGTTGAAATAAGCAGTTGTTCCCACTCCTGACCGTGTGTTTACAAGGACCACAATGGAAATAAGTCACTATGACTTTTTTGGGTTATTCTGTTAGGTAATTTACACTATGTATGATAACTGTACAGTAGGATCCCCGTATCCGCGGAGGATATGTTCCAAGGACCTGCCGTGGATACTGAAACTGTGGATAGTAGCAAACCCTATAGAGTGGAACCCCGAGTTATGTACACCCCGGAAATCGTACAATTAAGTAAGTATAATATTGCAAGTGCTTTTGTAAGTGTATTTTTGGGGGAGTAAATTCATTCGGTAATGGCACTTGAGCAGGCTTCTGGAATGAAGTTTTTACGTTACTTGGGGGTCCACTGTATATAAATCCTGTACATTCCTATTTTAAAGTTTAATTGATAAACAATGCACAATAAGCGGAGAATTATCATGTTTTCACTGATGGGAAGCATTGATTATAATAATTCTCTTAGGCTCTGAAGAACTGCCAGCTTCTCCACTTTCGGGCCATTATTCTGAAAAATTAAGAGGTATTTTTGGGGCACAATAAACAGTGGCTAACTGAAATCACAGACACCGAAGTAGTGAATATTGTAATTATGTGTACCTGTACCTAAATAAACTTGTGTGTAAGGAAGTCTAAAATAAGTGTATTCTACTACTCAATGGAGTTTCTAGTGAAATGAATTCATGGTTCATCTCTATTCAATTCAGTCAACTCTTGAAGCTGAAGCAAATAGAATATACACGTCCAAATGACTCCATTATAAAGTCCACTTGCAATCACAGCCTCATCCATTTGTGGTCACTTCACAGCAGAGAGAGATGTGTTTGGGGGTTTTCTCACCATCATTCAGTTTCCTCCAGGATGCAACACCCAAAACATTTAGTATACAACTTCAATAATCATCATCACAAACTGCAGAGAGAATCCCATGAAAAACTTCCATACATCCAAAGGATAAAGTAAAGCATTATGGATAAATAGACACAAGTATAATGTGATCCTTTATTGACTGTGTTTGACACACTGGCTTTATCAAGATGTGTTTGTGACACAGTGGCGTTATCAAGATGTGTTTGTGACACAGTGGCTTTATCAAGATGTGTTTGTGACACACTGGCTTTATCAAGATGTTTGTGACAGTGGCTTTATCAAGACGTGTTTGTGACACACTGGCTTTATCAAGATGTGTTTGTGACAGTGACTTTATCAAGATGTGTTTGTGACACACTGGCTTTATCAAGATGTGTTTGTGACACACTGGCTTTATCAAGATGTGTTTGTGACACACTGGCTTTATCAAGATGTGTTTGTGACTGTGTGGATGAAACAGAGCCGATAAAATACATATTGCATTACTCTGCATTTGTGTCTATTTCTCCATTGTGTTGGTGTTTTATACCATTTATCTCCATCATAGAGTAATACTGTATAATTATCTCTACAAGCAACATCACCTCTAAGATCATAATTTTTTACCCAAGCCAATAAGAAATTGTGTTTGTGTCACTCGTATTATCTGTGACGTTGAGACAAACAATAACAATACAAGTTTTTGCACAAAGTTCCGTGATGGATGTGATGCGATATTCTTTATTTAACACATAGGCCGTTCCCACAGAGGCAGCGTGACCTGAAAATAGAAGAAACACTCATCATCACTCCATCACTGTCTTCCAGAGGCGTGACAACACTACAGTTCAAAAAGATATATGTGGAAGAAACTGCAAAAACTAAAGTAAATGCATTACTGAGCATAAATATGCAGCTTAAACTGAAAAAACACAGTAATGTTGGTCCAACAAAAGAATTAACACAACCAGGTCATGAAATTCTTAACTCAAAATTGATAATAAAAATGGAAATTTTTTATTATAATAAAAAGTAAGTGCCAATAAAGATTGAAAAATACAGAAATAAATAGTAGGAAAGAATTTTTAACAACACAAGCACAAAGAACCAAGACAACTTACAACTGGAAAAAACTTTAATACAGATATTGAAGCTAGGAAGGTTCCCTAAAGCTAGTGAGGGGCTCTTGATCTAGGATTTGATCTGTGCTTTACTTCTACCCCAGCTCCTCTTCAGGTGCTGTACAACCCCCTATGGGTTTAGTGCCCCCCATAAATTTTTATTAACACATCTGGCCACCCACCAAGGCAGGGTGGCCAGAAAAAGAACAACTTTCATCATCAGTCACTCCATCACTGTCTTGCCAGAGGTGCGCTTACACTACAGTTATAAAACTGCAACATTAACACCCCTCCTTCAGAGTGCCAGCACTGTACTTCCCATCTCCAGGACTCAAGTCCAGCCTGCTGGTTTCCCTGAATCCCTTTATAAATGTTACCTTGCTCACACTCCAACAGCACGTCAAGTCCTAAAAACCATTTGTCTCCATTCACTCGTATCTAACATGCTCACACATGCTTGCTGAAAGTTGAAGCCCCTCACACACAAACCTACTTTCCCCCTCCTTCCAAGCCTTTCTTAATCTCCCTCTCTCCTACACACACTAACCTGAGTCTCACTATCCTCGTAAAAACTCTTCACTGCACAATACAAATAATATAAAATTGAATCAGATACACCATTAACTACTACCATCACTACTTAACATGTTAATGTGCCTCAAGATCTACCCTAGCATGGGCCAGTAGGCCTACTGTCATACTTCTCTAATATTTACACTTATGTTTCTCTCTCCAGCCTATAAACTGTGGTCACCAGATATGATCTATCACAATAAAGTCTGAGACATAGATTTGTCTTAATAAACTTAGTTACTGTTTGTGTCTACAACTACAGATGGCACCTGTAACATTGCACTTTGGTGCCATCTTGTATAAGGTAAATGATAGTGCTTGCAGTCATTAAAGCACTACACTGCATTCCTGGTGCCATATAATGCAGGGAGACAGTGCTGTATGACCCTGGTGGGTTTAGCGCTTAGTTCTGATAATAGCAGTTAAAGTTAATGAAAATGGCACCAGCCTGCCATCTATTGTAGGGAGAATAAACTAAATTAGTTATTTTTTGCACAATAGATGGCGCTAAAAATTACTAATGAAAATGGCGCTTGGATGCCATCTATTGTTGGAATTATTTACTGAAACTAGTTAATTTTTTGCACAATAGATGGCACTGTAAGTTAAAGAAAATGGGATGATAAACTAGGGGAGACTAAACTAAAAAAAATTTAGTTCACTTTTTGCTCAATAGATGGCGAAAAAAAAATTGAAAATGGCAGGATAAACAAGGGGAGACTAAACAAAATATTTTTAGTTCATTTTTTGCTCAATAGATGGCGGAAAAAAATTGAAAATGGGAGGATAAACAAGGGGAGACTAAACAAAATATTTTTAGTTCATTTTTTGCTCAATAGATGGTGCTGAAAATTACTAATGGAAATGACAGTTGGCTGCCATCTATTGTGAGAATTTTGAACTCAATTTTTAGTTCATTTTTTGCACAATAGATGGTGCTGAAAATTACTAATGAAAATGGCACTTGGATGCCATCTATTGAGAGAATTATGAACTAAAAATATTTTTAGTCTTCCCTTGTTAATCCTCCCATTTTCAATTTTTTTTTTCGCCATCTATTGAGCAAAAAGTGAACTAAAAATAAAATAAGTTTGGTCTCCCCCTAGTTTATCTTACCATTTTCATTGACTTATAACACCATCTATTATACAAAAAATTAACTAAAAATTTAGTTTATAATTCTAACAATAGATGGCATCCAAGTGCTCTTTTCATGTTTAATTTTTAGTGCCATCTATTGTGGAAAAAATTAACAAAGATTTAGTTCATAATTCTCACAATAGATGGCAACAAAGTGCCATTTCCATTTGAAATTTTCAGCACCATCTATTGTGCAAAAATGAACTAAAAATATTTTTTTGTCCCCTTGTTTATCCTCCCATTTTCCATTTTTTTTTCGCCATCTATTGAGCAAAGAGTGAACTAAAAAAAAACATTTAGTTTACTCTCCCTTAGTTTATCCTCCCATTTTCATTAACTTAGTGACATCTATTATGCCAAAAATGAACTAGATTTAGTAAATTCCAACAATAGATGGCACCCAAGTACCATCTATTGTGCAAAAAATTAACTAATTTTGTTTATTCTCTCTACAATAGATGGCAGCCTGGTGCCATTTTCATTAACTTTTACACCTATTGCAGCAAGTGATACTAACTTTTTCTATTACCTAGGGTGAATTATTATTATTATTATAATTAAATAGAAGCGCTAAACCAACCTAGGGTGAAGCACTAAACCCAGAGAGGTCATAGTGTGCCTGGGAAATGGAAGGCTATTGCCTTCATGAGAGCTAAACCCACAAGGGTCAATGAGAGGCAGGCCAATTCAGTCCAAGAGAGGAAAAGTGCAATTCCTTGCATCAAGTGCCCATCACTAGCATCAACTTCGGTACACAGGAAACTGGTTGAGAAACGCGAGCAAATGTGAAATATTTAGAAAGTGTGTGTGTTCTGGGACTGATCCTCTCCAACAAACAGGTTAGATAAATGGTTCAGAGAACAGAGTTGATAAATTAAGACACATATGCAACACTTAGGCATCTTTATTGAGGAAATGTTTTGCCATACAGTGGCTTCATCAGTCCATACAAAGGAGAATCGTGAAGAACAGTAGTTTGAGGTAATCACTCCCTCAACCTTGAGTCGATGTTGTCAGTCCATCAATTTTGAATAGAATACAGCATATGTGCGAAGAGGTAGCTTATATACTGTAGGCAGGAGAGGTTAGTGGGTTGGATTTTTGAAGGACCTGCTTATTATTATTATAATCAAATAGAAGCGCTAAACCACAGGGGTTATACAGCAAGAACCTGCTTAGTATGGGCCAACAGGCCTATTGCAGTGTTTCTCCTTTCTTATGTTCTTATGAGTGAGAGGGGTTACATGTGAATGGCACTTGCACATGAATAAATATTATTATTATTATAATCAAATAGAAGCGCTAAACCACAGGGGTTATACAGTGCTGCAGGTTATTGCAGGATGCAGGGAGAATGGGTTGTAAGAGGGAGATGGATGATTAGTAGGGTATGGAGTGCAGCAGGATGGTGGATAGTGCAGGGATAGAGGGTAGCAAGAGATCAAGGTAGAAGGGACTGAGGGAGGTGCTAGAGGTACAGTGGTACCTCGAGTTACGATGGTCCCCAAAATTGCCCTTTTATGTAAGTTTATTTTTTTAAATGCTTTTGTAGGTATATTTTTGGGGGTGTAAAAGGACTAGTCTATTTTACATTATTCCTTATGGGGATAAATTCGTTTGGTAATGGCACTTGAACAGCATTCTCGAAGGAAAAATATCGTAACTCGAGGTACCACTGTATAATCTTCAGAGTTTGTGTAGTAAGTCAGTTTCTGTCAAAAAGTCAACGAGCGAGTCAGGATTAAAGGAGGGTCCATCTGCAAGAAGGGAAGGTAAAGAAAGGGCCGCAGAGCGAAGACGCCATTGGAGGTAAATTCTGCGTGCTCGTTGATAGTGGGGGCAGTCCAACACTGGAACCTGACAATGCTCACAGAGAGGGACAGGGAGCCTCTCCATGAGATACCCGTGAGTAAGACGAGTGTGACCGATGCGGAGAAGGGAGAGTGCAGTCTCCCAACCTCGACATTGGTGACAAGAAGGCCAGAAACCTATACTCGGTTTAATAAAATGAAGTTTGTTATTTAGCGGGTCAGACCAGGGTCAGACCAGCATTGTTGCCAACGGGTGCGAAGGTGGGTAGCAGTGACCGCAAAATAGTCTGTGAATGGAACACCTCTATATGAAACTAGAAGGTCGTGTATTGCTGACCGCGCAGCAGTGTCTGCCTGTTCATTGCCCTGTAAGGCAACATGACCAGGGACCCAACAAAAAACAATATCTTTGTGCTTGCTAGAGATACGGCGTAACCAAAGTTGGATACGAAGAACTAGGAACTAGGGGGTGAGGTGTATCAATTTTACGGATAGCCTGTAAAGAACTAAGGGAGTCTGAAACAACCACAAATGGTGACACAGGCATAGATGCAATACAGACAAGTGCCACAAGAATGGCATACAATTCAGCCGTAAATATGCTAGCCGAGGGTAATAAATGCCCTCACACGACGCTGTCCAGGAATACTGCTGCAAATCCGACACCGTCAGATGACTTTGAACCATCGGTGTATACTGCAATGGAATGGGAATGAGAAAGGATGTGGTCTAGAAAAATAAAGAGCGAGAAGCCGCTGTAGGTAGTTGGGCTTTCGCGCAAGGTAGAGGAATAGAACAGACACGGACAGCAGGAACTTCCCAAGGGGGTTGGGGAAAGGGAGATGTCACATGAACATATAAAGGTGGTAGCTGAAGGGAAGACAAGAATGAATGTAGACAAAGAGAAAAGGGACAAAGTAAACAAAGAAATAACGAGCGTCTACTAACATCTGTGACAATCCTATACATGGAAGGATTACAGAGGTCATGAGAGCTAATATAATAGCGAATGCAATGTGCATCAAGACGATCGGACAAGGATGGAATGTTCGCTTCTACATAGAGGCTCTCAACCGGGGAAGAACAAAATGTACCAAGGCATAAACGCAATCCCTGGTGATGGATGGGATTAAGGCTAGAATGAGTAGCAGGGGAGGCCGCCAAATATATCTGGTCACCATAATCGAGTTTTGATAAAATTAGGGCTGAATGCAGGTGAAGGAGAGTTCTACGATCAGCCCCCCATGAAAGATGTGCAAGGGATTTTAGGAGGTTCAGCCGGCTATGACAAGTTGCCTTCAGAGAGGTAATGTGAGGTTTCCAGGACAATTGACGGTCAAACAGGAGGCCGAGAAACCTGACTATCACATTCTGGGATACGTGAGCCGTATAGGTACAATGGATGATCAGAGACCACTGAACGTCTAGTAAACGTAATTTGATGAGTTTTGCCACTAGAAAATTTAAACCCGTGCGTGGTGGCCCAATCGGAAACCCGGTTAACGGCATGCTGGAGGGAAACTGCAATGAGGTGGCAGTCAGCACCCGCACAAGCTATATCAGTCATCCACATAAAGCGATGACCAAATATTGGATGGGAGAACAGATGCCAGATTATTTATAGCAAGCAGAAAGTGTGTTGGGCTCAGAACACAACCTTGGGGGACACCTTCAGCTTGGACAAATTCCGGGGAAAGCTCATTACCAACTCGGACACGGAAATGTCTTTCAGTTAAGAAGGCCTTAAGGAGAAATGGTAGATTGCCTCGGAGGCCTAAGGAGTGGGCCTGGGCCAAGATATTATACCTCCAAGTTGTGTCATAAGCCTTCTCCAGGTCGAAAAAGATGGCGATAACCGAGTGGTTATTAGGAAAGGCATTTTGAATATACGTATCCAAGCGCAGTAAGGGGTCAATGGCAGAACGGCCCTTACGAAAGCCATATTGACTAGTGGAGAGACTACTGTGCATCTCTAAATACCACATAAAACGTCTATTAACTAGACGTTCCATCACCTTGCAAACTGCACTGGTAAGAGCGATGGGACGGTAGTGGGAAGTATCATGTCCCGTAGTACCCGGTTTGCGAAAAGGGAGAACAATAGCAGACTTCCACAGCTGGGAAGAACTCCCTTCTGACCACCATAAGGTCTAAGGATAATAAGAGGACAGTAAGAGCAGATTGATGTAAATGCTGTATCACGGATATGTATGCCGTCTGTGGCCCAGCTGCCGATGATGACCAAACAGGTGTGTGCCTCCACAATTCTTGAAGGGGTAAAGGCACATTATAAGATTCTTCTCTGAGAGAAGAAAAATCTAGGAGCTTTAACTACATTTAAGCAGACTTAGAAAGAAAGGCGAGGGCATCAGTCAGACCCCCAGAGAAATGCGGACCAGATGATTACCATTCAGTGGCAACAGCAAGAGGGTGTGCTATATCGACACCTGCAACCTAAAGAACAGGAGCGGGTGGGGGGAGAATTACCACTAATTTCCGCACTTTCTTAACTGCATCATCGGGGAAACCGGGGACGAGGAAAAAAACCGAATCTTTTTCGGGGATGAAAGGGACAATTGCTCTCCTCTGCTTTAAAAACGAAATCTCTCTTGGTTCTGTTATACCTACCTGCCCCACCAGCGGGTTTTAAACGTACTGGGGCCGCAGGAGGAACCAAAGGGACATTCTGAGAATGCTTTCCCGAGGTTTGGGATGAAAGGAAGCGCTGTGGAGGAGGAAAAAAATTAAAACCTCACAATACGGAAGGACTCATAAACCAGTAAGTGGTTAATCATTCGCCTGGCAAATTGCGTGGGGTCGGAGTGACAAGGGCAGAGATGGATGTGCTGTTGTAAGTCGGGGAGGCAGACCGATAAGCAGGCGTTGGAAAGGCAGTGGAGAGATCGATGAAGGAAGGAAAAGTTCGAGGTCAAAAGGGTAGGAAGCCGTATTAAAATGGAGGAGAGAAGAGAAAGCCTCAACTGGAGGGAGGTGGACCTCCCAGAAAAGGTCTAATGCATAAAAATCGAAAGGGCGTAAAATTATTATTATAATCAAATAGAGCGCTAAACCACAGGGTTATACGCCTGCAGTTGTTTAGGATCAGGGAAGTGGGTTGTAGAGGAATGGACGATTAGTAGGGTATGAGTGCAAGATGACGGTGGATAGTGCAGGGGGAGGTAGCAAAAGATCAGGTAGAAGGGACTGAGGGGGCTGGGTATAATCTTCAAGTTTGTGTAGTAAGTCAGTTTCTGTCAAAAAGTCAATGAGAGAAATCAGGATTAAAAGGGGCCATCTGCAAGAAGAAAGGAAAAGGGCCGCAAGCGAAAACGTCGTTGAGGTAAATTCTGCGTGCTCGTTGATGATGGGCAGTCAAAGGATATGTCGAACAGACACTGGGCTGACAATGCTCACAGAGAGGGGCAGGGAGCCTTCCATGAGATACCCGTGAGTAAGGCAGTGTGGCGATGCGAAGGGAAGGGGGCTTTAACCCCCTTTTGGGAAAAACCGAAACT
>WNWK01014715.1:38816-50345 GCA_009830355.1 Cherax destructor
GGAAATAAGATAAGAACTCTGTTCCAGCGCGTTTAGTGAATAACATCAACATTGCAGTATATTCAGAAGTGTGCGCAGCTTCTTACTGCAAAACCACAAACGTAGAGACAATCGCAAGTGAATTCCATCGAAACAAGACGGTGACTTCAGCGGCATTCTACAATCAAGACAGCATTTCCGCCGTATATGGTGGAGCCAACACCATCGCTCAAAGTTACGAGCAAGGTAAGAATTTGATGTTCTGGTCATATAGGGGACTGCGCAGTTCTTGTAGTCAAGAACATTCAAATTTTTACCTATTGACGGCGGTTATGCGTGGACTTTTTAGTCCAAAACAGTGAGTAAAACGCCTTTCAGTCCATCTAAGACTGAAATATGGACATACGCTCCTTTGGGGCAATAATTATAATCCCTTGATGTTTATCTTACAGCCCTGTGGAGAGTGAGGCCATAGATGTTTCCCTTGTGTAGGAGTCGGGGATGGCTGCGACTTCTTGGATTCATCAAGAAGATAAGTAACATACAGTCCACGTTATCGTAGGAGCCCATCCTCCACACCATCTGTCCTCCAACAGTTGTTTACATCTTACCCTAAATGCCACCTCATTTAGTTTATAAACCTTCACCTCTCTCTCTCATACTTGCTGCTTCTATTTTCCTTGTATCCCATCTACCTTTTACTCTCACTGTACCTGCAACTATAAAGTGATCTGATATATCTGTGGCCCCTCTATAAACATGTACAGTGGACCCTCGGTCATCGGCCATAATCCGTTCCAGAAGTTCGGCCCAAGACCGAAATGGCCGATGACCGAATTAATATTTCCCATAAGAATTATTGTAAATTCAATTGATCAGTTCCAGACCAAAATATTAACAAAAAAATATTTTTTTTAACAATTAAATAAGTATTACATACATTTATTGAAGACTAATACTGGCTTTTGCAAGATAGGGAGGAGGAAAGAGGGAGGACTTATTGTTTGGAAGGGGAATCCCCCTCCATAAAGACTTCAGGTAGCAAAGCCCTCTTTGGGGTTATTTCCCTTCTTTGTCTTTTAATTACACTAGGACCAGCTTGAGAGTCACTGGACACCTGTCGCACAACATATCTGTCCAGAGTGCTCTGTTTCTGGCGTCTCTTTATGATTTCCCAGAAGTGGGACAAGGTTATGTCACTAAATGTATTGCAGATATGGCTTGTTTCAGCTTGGTCAGGGTGATATTTTTAAACAAAACTTTACAACTCATACCACTTTGAACACATGTCCAAGAAGGCTCCTCCTTCACTCCCTCTTCCTCCTCCTTTTCTGAAGCAAGTTCCTCGACTTTGGTCTGATGATGTTGCAGATGAAGCTCTTCCAGCTCTTCAGTGGTTAGCTCTTCCCTGTGGTCGTACAACTCTTCAACATCCTCGCCACTCACCTCCAACCCCAGGGATTTCCCCAATGCCACAATAGAGTCCACAACAGGCAGAGGGTCGGCAGGGTCAGGGTCAGCCTCAAACCCTTCAAAATCCCTCTCTTGGACACAACCTGGCAAAAATTTTCTCCAAGCAGACTTCAAAGTCCTGGAAGTCACTCCCTCCCAAACATTATCTATAAGGCCTATGCAATGGAGGATAGTGAAGCGATTCCTCCAGAACTCTCTTAGGGTCAACTGAGTGTCTGCGGTCACTTCAAAGCACTTTTGAAACACTGCTTTTGTGTAGAGTTTTTTGAAGTTAAAAATGACCAGCTGGTCCATGGGCTGGAGGAGAGGAGTGGTGTTAGAAGGCAAGAACTTCACTTTTATAAAACTGAAGTCCCTAAGCAATTGGTATTCCAAGTCTGGAGGATGTGCAGGAGCACTGTCCATTACCAGGAGGCACTTGAGTGGCAATTTCTTTTCCAGGAGGTATTTTTTCAAACTTGGGACAAACACATCATTAACCCACTCTGAAAATTTTTCCTTGTGACACTGGGATTTTCAGAGTGATACACCAGTAAAGGCTTCACTTTGAAATCCCCATACCATTACAACACAACAAGAGACTTAGCCTGTCTTTCATAGATAACAAAAAAGGCACAATACCGTGACTGGAACAATACACACACAACCCGCACATAGGCTTGTGTCCTGGCAGTGCCTTTTCCTCCTGCGTGATGTAGGTCCTCTTTGGCATTTTCTTCCAAAACAGCCCTGTTTCATCACAATTAAACACTTGTTGGGGTTCGAAATTTTTTAGCCTCTATGTACCCCTTGAATTCCTGAACAAATGTTTCAGCTGCACATTTGTCAGAACTTGCAGCCTCACCATGCCTTACAACTCTGTGTATGCCACTACGCTTCTTAAATATCTCAAACCAGCATTTGCTGGCCCTAAATTCACTACCAGCAGCACTTGTTCCAGGAGTTTTCTTCACAAGATCCTCATGCAACTGCCTTGCCTTCTCACAAATAATAGACTCCACAACACTGTCTCCCACTACTTCTTTTTCCTTAATCAACAATAACTTTTCCCTTTTTTCCATTATTGGTGACCTTTGTTTCGTTAGAAAAGTCACTCCTTTGGCAACATTAGCGTCCTTGATTTGTTCTTTCTTTGCCAGGATGGATGTAATAGTTGATTTGTTTTTCCCATACATCCTGGCAAGTTCCTGCACCCGCATACCACTCATATTTTTCAATCGGTTCTCGCTTAAATTCCATGGTGTTTCTCACTTTCTTTACCACAGGAACTTCACTAGGAACTTTCTTAGGATCCATAGTTACTTATTTCGCAGATGAATGAGCAGAAGCTTCCTCACGCACCGAGAAACACAGGCAAAGTGAAGCGCAAGCCGCCCAAGCCGGCAGACGGACGCGTCCCATACGGCCGATCACCGGAAGCCAAACGACCGGCCTATCGCCGAGTTGGCCGATATCAGGAACGGCCGATCACGCGGGTCAACTGTACATCCTGAAGTCTACACAACAGTCTTTTATTTATCAGTACATAGACCAACAAACTATTATAATTATGCCCTATATCATATCTTGTATACTTATTTAGCCTCTTTTTTATTAAAATATGTGTTACCTATAACCAAACCCCTTTCTAAAAAAAAATTCAATCAACTGCTTCCCATTATCATTTACACTTTGCACCCCAAACTTACCTACCACACCCTCTCTAAATGCTTCTCCTACTTTAGCATTTAGGTCCCCTAAAGTACATGTACAAGTTATACATTTATAGCTGACATCAATGACATACTATTATATGAAATCATTGTTTAAAACATTTCGGAAAATTAATTGACTTTTCGAAAACACCATTCAAAACCCATACCCATTTTACTCATTTAACAACAAACCGTTAAAACCCAATATTAACTCGCAGAATCAAACACAGCTCTCACATGTGACATGCTTTTCCAACACTCTGGCCACTCCATCTGTATCCCTTTTGTCGTTTTAACTTCATAAGTTCATCATTTTCAATTTGAGATAAAACTAGACCATTTTAGAAGAAACTCCCTTCTTTAAAAACTACTTTTATATTGTTATTATACTAGTAAAGAATCACATTCTGGTACATTTGAAAGAATTGTTAATACTTGATTTTTTACTCAACACACACCATCTCTTATTTTTTAATAGTATGTATAACCATATAATAATTTAAATAATACAGAACTAGAATAAACTCAATCAATTTCTTTAGCATTAAGTACTTAGTGAATAAGTCTCTAGAATAAACTGCCCCTAATGCCATGGCATGCCAGTGGCTCTCCTTGCATTACAGTTTTATAATTGTTTTATAATTGTAACTACCAATAACATTGTACACTTGTAACATGCATTGAAATATAAATTATTATTATTATTATTATTATTATTATAGAAAGCCACTTGTTATGCAAATCATTTCAGGCAAATTAGGTGTGTTTTGTCCCGGGATGCAACCCACACCAGTTGACTAACACCCAGGTACCCATTTTACTCATGGGTGAACATGGACAACCAGTGTAAGGAAACACGAACAGTGTTTCAACCCTCGCCAGGAATCAAACACAGACCCCTCATCATGTGAAGCGATAAATTTTGCCAACAGGCGTCTGGCCACTCCATCTGTACTCCATTTGTGGTCTTGTTTGTCCTTCACTAAGCTTCATGACTTTACACTTGGTGAGGTTAAACTCCAGGAGCCATTTATAAGACTACACTTGCCTTGCTGTTCCAGTTAGCAAACTACTGTAGTTATATTAGTGATGTTCCAGCTAGAAAATGAATCACATTCCTGTTATTCCAGTTAATGAAAGAATTGTTAATGACTTGGACTTTATTTTCTTTCTTTAACACACCAGCCATCTCTCATCAAGGTAGCAGTGAGTCACCACAACAAAAAGGAAGCACATTCACCACCATTCATTCTGTCACTGTCTTGCCAGAAGTGTGTTGATATCACAGTTCAGATAAACCTTCAGACAACAACATCCTTGCCCATTCTTTAGAGTGTAGTCAGTCTAAACCTCATTGATAAATGTGGATGTTTATTACATTTGTATACTTGCACACCTGTACATTTGTACACTTATACACCTGTATACAGTGGACCCCCGGTGTTCGTGATGCTCCAAACTCGAACAATTATGTAAATGTATTTTTGTAAGTGCTTTTGTAAGTGTATTTTTGGGGGTCTAAAAGGACTAGTCTAATTTACATTATTCCTTATGGGAATAAATTCGTTTGGTAATGGCACTTGAACAGCATTCTGGAACGAAAAAATCATGAAAACCGGTGGTCCACTGTACTTGTATACAGTGGACCCCCGAGTAACGTAAAAACTTCATTCCAGAAGCCTGCTCAAGTGACATTACTGAACGAATTTACTGACTTAAGAAATAATGTCAAGTAGGTTAGTCTATTTCAGACCCCCAAAATTACACTTACAAAAGCAATTACAATATTATACTTACATAATTGTACGATTTCCGGGGTGTTCGTAACTCGGGGTTCCACTGTACAGTGACCCCGAGTTCAAGTAACTTGCACTCCTGAAGTCTGCAAGTGCCATTACCAGCAATTTAAGTCCCTTAAGGAAAATGTCACGTAGGTTAGTCTATTTCAGACCCCAAAATACTTTTCACAAGCACTGACAATATAACTTACATAAATGTACGATTCGGTTCAACTCGGGGTCCATGCTTATTGCTGTTCACTAGTACACCTGTGCACCTGTACACTTGTATACTTGTACACCTGTACAATTGTACACTATTCACATGTCAGCTTGTAAGTCCTCGTAATAATTGAATGATTTAATCTAGACTTTGTTAATAATAATTAGGCCTTTTTATTTCTATTGGTCATGTGATCCTGAATGAATAAGAGACACCTGGCTGTCTTGAAGAAGGCACTGGACAGGTACCTAAAGTCAGTACCTGACCAGCCAGTCTGTGGTTCCTAAATCAGTCTATGTGCTGCCACCAGTAACAGCCTGCTTGATCACGCCCTTATCCACCACGAGGCCTGATCATAGACCGGGCCATGGAGGCGTTGACCCCCAAAACCCTCTCCAGGTATACCCAGGACCTAAAAGTGACATAGTGTTTTGCACTGATTAACTGATTTTGTTATCTTGCAGAAATTAGTGACTACAATGTTACCAACACAAGAAGAGAAGCACAAGATTCAAGAAGCCACCGTTTGCAACTCTGAGCTTCCTCTGGGATTGGCAGAACAGTTTCTGATGATGCTGTCGTCCAAATCTGAACTTCCTGCCACATTAAAACTCTGGATCTTTAAACTAGACTATGAGAATAAGGAGAAGGTAATAACAGAAACAGGGTAATTTTTCTCCCTTTCATCAGAATTTGCTGTGACATTTAGCTGATGACTGACATGGTTGCTCTGCCTGTGTTGCTCTCTGAGGCTTTTTATTCACCTTCCCATTCTCTTCATGTCCTCTCCTCAACACCTCCACCTCTTCTGTTATGAAATCTTGTTCACCTCTGCCATGTTCCATTGAATGAACCTTGTGGGTTTAGCACTTTCCATGAATATAATAATAAATGAAAATGCTTCTACACACCATAAGAAATTCTGCTTAATACTCTAATTCTTAAGTCTTTGAACAATCCGATTAGTTTGCCTGAATTGTGTTAGTCGCTTTCTTTTGTGCCTAACAATGTTTTATTGCATATAAATTACATTATTTTAGGTAGTAGGCTGGTAGACAGCAGCCACTCAGGGAGGTACTACCGTCCTGCTAAGTGAGTGTAAAACAGAAACCTGTACAGTAGGGCCCCTTATACGGCAGGTTAGGTTCCAGGCTACTGCCGGAAAGCGGACATCGCCGGATTTTTGTACAATTATAAATGTCAGATAATTAGTTTACAATAACATATATTAAGTTAGCAATAGAATAAGGCATTAAAAAAATAAAAAGTAAAATACACACACAGTACAGTGGACCCTTGAAAATTTTCTCCCTTGAAGATCGGCAAATTTGGAAATCGGCAACTTTTTTCGACAAAATATTGGCTTGATTTTCGTCCTTTACCTTAAAAATCGGCCAGGACACAGGCCTATGAAAGACTGGCTAACTCTCATGTTGTGTGGTAATGCTAGAGGGGATTTCAAAGTGAATGAAGCCTTTACTGGTGTATCACTCTGAAAATTCCAGTGTGTTCAAGAAATACAGTGTCGCCAAGGCTAATTTGTGTGTGATGTGGAAGGCTAACAGTAAGGCATGGGTCACGAGGAAAATTTTCCTTGATTGGTTCAATGAAGTGTTTCGCCCCAGTGTGAAGAAATACCTTGTGGAAAATAAATTAGATCTCATCCTCGAGAATTGGAAGAGCAAATGGTGAAGGATTTTAAGCTCATCAGAGTGAAGTTCTTGCCCCTTAATACCACTCCTCTCCTCCAGCCCATGGACCAGCAGATCATTTCCAACTTCAAAAAACTGTACACCAAAGCAATGTTTCAAAGGTGTTTTGACATAACCTCAGACTCTGAATTGACCCTAAGAGAGTTCTGGAAAGATCACTTCAATATCCTCCATTGCATACGCCTTATAGGTAAGGCTTGGCAGGAAGTGACTCCCAGGACGATGAACTATGCTTGGAGAAAATTGTGGCCAGATTGTTTCCTCGACAAAGATTTTGAAGGGTTAGAGGCTGACCCTGACAACCCTATGCCAGTTGTGGAAACTATTGTGGCATTGGGGACGTCCATGGAGTTGGAGGTTAGTGGTGAGGATGTGGAAGAGTTGGTGGAGGACCACAATGAAGAACTAACCACTGAAGAGCTGCTGGACCTTAATCTGCAACAACAGACCAGAGCTAAGGAAATTCCTTCAGAAGAGGAGGAAGGGAGAGGGAAGAAGTTGCTTTCTTCAGAGATTAAGGAGATGTGTGCAGTGTGGACTAGGATGGAAAGATTTGTAGAGGAGCATCACCCTGACAAAGCTGTTGCAGGCCGTGTATGCGACATGTTTAATGACAATGTCTTGTCTCATTTTAGGGACATTTTAAAGAAACACAAGAAACAGAACTTTCTGGACAGTTATTTTGTGAGACAGGGGTCCAGTGACTCTCAACCTGGTCCTAGTGGCATTAAAAAACAAAGAAGGGAAGTAACCCCGGAAAATAACTTGGTACCTGAAGTCTTAATGGAAGGGGATTCCCCTTCCAAACACTAGCAACTCCTCCTTCCTCTCCCTCCCGTCTTCCACACATCAACACCTCTTCAATAAATGTAAGTGTCAAGTTATTACTGTTTTATACTTCATGTCTCCTTGTTTTCTGTATGTAAATCTATATTTAAGCTAAAAAAAATATTTTAATACTTTTGGGTGTCTGGAACGGATTAATTTGATTTACATTATTTCTTATTGGGAAAATGGTTTTGAAAATCGTCAATTTTGAATTTCGGCAGACTCTGGAACGGATTATGGACGATTATCAAGGGTCCACTGTACACTCATTACTTACCTCAAAATATTTATAGTCTTAATGTACGTGAGAAGTGAGTAGTGTTTATTGTAAGAATTTAGGTGTGGTAGGTATGGTACCCAGCCAGACCAACCCACCCCACCCACACGTAATATACTTTGACATTTAAAGACCCCTAGAGTGATAAATGCATATACTAGTGTACACTCACTTCCTACCTTAAAATATTTGTAGTCTTAATGTTCTTAATATAGGGTGCAAGGTGAATAGTAGGGTAGGTAGGTATCGAATAGTGTGCTACGTATTGTAGCCCATCTGGCCACCCCACCCACACATTATATACTAGGCATTTAAAGCCCCCTAGAGTGATAAAATACATATACAGTACCTTACAATATTTGTAGTCTTAATGTAGGGTGAAAAGTGAATAAATTTGATTATACAAATAAACGAGAGACACAGAGAATGAGTACATGAGAGAGGACAGACGCGAGTTTTGTAAACAAACAAGGCAAAAGCATACGGTTTTACAGTGGACCCCCGGATTACGTCATTATTTCGTTCCAGAATGCTGTTCAAGTGCTGTCACTGAATGAATTTGTTCCCATAAGGAATAATGTAAATTAGAATAGTCCTTTTAGACCCCAAAAATACACTTACAAAAGCACTTACAAAAATACACTTACATAATTGTTCGAGTTTGGAGCAGTACGTAATCCAGGGGTCCACTCTACTTCACTCCGTCAAGCCGACTAGAAAAAATCTCATATTTATGTTAATTTATTCTACTGTGGGTATATTTATCATGTTTATATGTTATGTTGCATGTTTATTATATAATTTTGAAAAAATATCATAGATGGATTAAGCAAAATGTCTATATTAACATTTTATACCACATTTAATGCACCTCATAGTGATTATCATTGTCTGTATAAAGTGTATAAACTAATGGAGGAGGAAGTTAGGGTGAGATATAAGCAACTATTGTCAGAAAGGTGGGCTAGTGCAAGTAGGAGTAGTGGGGGGGTTGAAGAGAGTTAGGATAGTTTTAAAAATGCAGTATTAGAATGTGGGGCAGAAGTTTGTGGCTATAGGAGGGTGGGTGCAGGAGGAAAGAGGAGTGAGTGGTGGAATGAAGAAGTAAAGGGTGTGATAAAAGAAAAAAAAGTAGCTTATGAGAGGTTTTTACAAAACAGAAGTATTAATAGAAGAGCAGAGTATATGGAGAGTAAAAGAAAGGTGAAGAGAGTGGTGAGAGAGTGCAAAAGGAGAGCAGATGAAAGAGTGGGAGAGGCTCTGTCAAGAAATTTTGCTGAAAACAAGAAAATTTTTTGGACTGAGATAAACAAGGTAAGAAAGCCTAGGGAACGAATGGATTTGTCAGTTAAAAACAGAGTAGGGGAGTTAGTAGATGGGGAGCTGGAGGTATTGGGTAGATGGCGGGAATATTTTGAGGAACTTTTAAATGTCGATGAAAAAAGGGAGGTGGTAATTTCATGCACTGGCCAGGGAGGTACAACATCGTTTAGGAGTGAAGAAGAGCAGGATGTGAGTGTGGGGGAGGTGCGTGAGGCATTACGTAGAATGATAGGGGGTAAAGCAGCTGGAACTGACGGGATCATGACATAAATGTTAAAAGCAGGGGGGGATATAGTGTTGGAGTGGTTGGTATTTTTGTTTAATAAATGTATGAAAGAGGGGAAGGTACCTAGGGATTGGCAGAGAGCATGTATAGTTCCTTTATATAAAAGGAAGGGGGATAAAAGAGATTGTAAGAATTATAGGGGAAGAAGTTTACTGAGTATACCAGGTAAATTGTATGGCAGGGTTATTATTGAAAGAATTAGAGGTAAGACAGAGAGTAGGATTGCAGATGAGCAAGGAGGCTTTAGAGTGGGTAGGGGATGTGTAGATCAAGTGTTTACAGTGAAACATATATCTTTCTTTCTTTCTTTCAACATGTTGGCCGTTTCCCACCGAGGCAGGGTGGCCCAAAAGGAAAAACGAAAGTTTCTCCTTTTACATTTAGTAATATATACAGGAGAAGGGTTACTAGCCCCTTGCTCCTGGCATTTTAGTCGCCTCTTACGACACACATGGCTTACGGAGGAAGAATTCTGTTCCACTTCCCCATGGAGATGAAGCATATATGTGAACAGTATTTAGATAAAGGTAGAGAAGTTTTCATTGCATTTATGGATTTAGAAAAAGCATATGATAGAGTGGATAGGGGAGCAATGTGGCAAATATTGCAAGTGTATGAAATAGGTAGTAAGTTACTGAAGGCTGTAAAGAGTTTTTATGAGGATAGTGAGGCTCAGGTTAGGGTGTGTAGGAGAGAGGGAGATTACTTCCCTCCCCACAAAAACGTAGATCTACGTTTTTGTGGGTAGTGCTGTGACCTTGATTTTCTCCATAAGAAAGCATGTAAAAAAAAACGTAGATCTACGTTTGGAGTGCTACGCGAGCGAACATGGATCAACGTTTGGACAGTTTAAGGGTTAATATATGTTAGTGTAAACTTGTTATCTGGCATTTATATGCATTTATAAATGGAAAAAATGGAGTTCTGCTTTTTGGCGAAGAATGCTTTCCGGCAGTAGCCTGGAAGCTAACCTGCCGTATAAGTGGGGCCCTACTGTATATAACATATGTAATAACTTTAAAATACTTGAAATATTGGAAAGTTTTCAAACATAATTGAGTTAACCTGGAGAGGGTTTCGGGGGTCAATGCACCCACAGCTTGGTCTGAGACCAGGCCTCATGGTGGATCAGGGCCTGATCAACCAGGCTGTTACTGCTGGCCCCACGCAAACTGACGTACGAAACACAACCAGGTTGGTCATTCACTGACTTTAGGTGCCTGTCCAGTGCCTTGAAGACAGTCAGGGGTCTATTGGTAATCCCCCTTATGTATGCTGGGAGGCAGTTGAACAGTCTTGGGTTGTCTCTCAGTGTACTCGTGGTGCCCCTGCTTTTCATCGGGGGAATGTTGCATCTCCTGCCGAGTCTTTTGCTTTCATAGGGAGTGATTTTCATGTGCAGGTTTGGTACCAATCCCTCCAGGACCTTCCAAATGTATATTATCATGTATCTCTCGCCTGCATTCCAGGGAATACAGATCAAGGACCTTCAACCGTTCCCAGTAATTTAACTGCCTTTTCGTACTTATGTGTGCCGTGAAAGTTCTTTATACGCTCTCCAGGTCTGCAATGTCTCCAGCTTTGAAGGGGGCCGTTAGTGTACAGCAGTATTCTAGCCTAGAGAGAACAAGCGATTTGAAGAGAATCATCATGGGAGGGGAGGGGGGGGAAATATATAGTTTCAGTCCTGCCTGTTCCTCCTCCCCTCCTCCCTCCCCTCCCACCCCCCTTACCTGGAAAAATAAACACATAAGCAGTATAATGTGATCCTTTATTGACAACGTTTCGCCCACGCAGTGGGCTTTATCGAGTCACAGACAGATCTGTCTGTGACTCGATAAAGCCCACTGCGTGGGCAAAATGTTGTCAATAAAGGATCACATTATACTGCTTATGTGTTTATTTTTCCATTGTGTCGTATTTTATACCATTTATTTCCCCCTTACCTCCTCCCCC
>WNWK01014716.1:0-50332 GCA_009830355.1 Cherax destructor
GAGCTGGTTGTGGAAAGTTGTCTGTCTTTTGGCTGCTTAGCCTAGACAACTGTGGCGTGCACTAAACACTACTCTTTGTATATAGTGTACATATGGTAAAAGCTTTTATACTTGGTGAAGGAAAAGAAAAAAGTCTTATATAATCATAATTACTTGGTGAAGGAAAGATAAAAGTTGGAATTAATCTAGCTGATTTTTGAAGAAATACAATTTCAATACATCTTCTACTGTGTTTCTTTGCTCCAAGCCTTACCTCAGTTAACAGCCATTGACAGGTTAAGCTACCTAACAGTGAACAAGTTCTCATGACAGGTGGAAGGCTTACCTAGCATGAACAAGGTTCTCATGACAGGTGGAAGCTTACCTAACAGTGAACAAGGTTCTCATGACAGGTGGAAGGCTTACCTAGCAGTGAACAATGTTCTCATGACAGGTGGAAGGCTTACCTAGCAGTGAACAATGTTCTCATGACAGGTGGAAGGCTTACCTAGCAGTGAACAATGTTCTCATGACAGGTGGAAGGCTTACCTAGCAGTGAACAATGTTCTCATGACAGGTGGAAGGCTTACCTAGCAGTGAACAATGTTCTCATGACAGGTGGAAGGCTTACCTAGCAGTGAACAATGTTCTCATGACAGGTGGAAGGCTTCCTACAGTGAACAATGTTCTCATGACAGGTGGAAGGCTTACCTAGCAGTGAACAATGTTCTCATGACAGGTGGAAGGCTTACCTAGCAGTGAACAATGTTCTCATGACAGGTGGAAGGCTTACCTAGCAGTGAACAATGTTCTCATGACAGGTGGAAGGCTTACCTAGCAGTGAACAAGTTCTCATGACAGGTGGAAGGCTTACCTAGCAGTGAACAAGTTCTCATGACGGTGGAAGGCTTACCTAGCAGTGAAAAGGTTCTCATGACAGGTGGAAGGCTTTCCTACAGTGAACAATGTTCTCATGACGGTGGAAGGCTTACCTAGCAGTGAACAATGTTCTCATGACAGGTGGAAGGCTTACCTAGCAGTGAACAATGTTCTCATGACAGGTGGAAGGCTTACCTAGCAGTGAACAAGTTCTCATGACAGGTGGAAGGCTTACCTAGCAGTGAACAATGTTCTCATGACGGTGGAAGGCTTACCTACAGTGAACAATGTTCTCATGACAGGTGGAAGGCTTACCTAGCAGTGAAAAGTTCTCATGACAGGTGGAAGGCTTACCTAGCAGTGAACAAGTTCTCATGACAGGTGGAAGGCTTACCTAGCAGTGAACAATGTTCTCATGACAGGTGGAAAGCACCTAGCAGTGAACAATGTTCTCATGACAGGTGGAAGGCTTACCTAGCATGAAGAAGGTTCTTATGACAGGTGGAAGGCTTACCTAGCAGTGAACAAGGTTCTCATGACAGGTGGAAGGCTTACCTAGCAGTGAACAAGGTTCTCATGACAGGTGGAAGGCTTACCTAGCAGTGAACAAGGTTCTCATGACAGGTGGAAGGCTTACCTAGCAGTGAAGAAGGTTCTCATGACAGGTGGAAGGCTTACCTAGCAGTGAACAATGTTCTCATGACAGGTGGAAGGCTTACCTAGCAGTGAACAATGTTCTCATGACAGGTGGAAGGCTTACCTAGCAGTGAACAAGGTTCTCATGACAGGTGGAAGGCTTACCTAGCAGTGAACAATGTTCTCATGACAGGTGGAAGGCTTACCTAGCAGTGAACAAGGTTCTCATGACAGGTGGAAGGCTTACCTAGCAGTGAACAAGGTTCTCATGACAGGTGGAAGGCTTACCTAGCGGTGAACAAGGTTCTCATGACAGGTGGAAGGCTTACCTAGCAGTGAACAAGGTTCTCATGACAAGTGGAAGGCTTACCTAGCAGTGAACAAGGTTCTCATGACAGGTGGAAGGCTTACCTAGCAGTGAACAAGGTTCTCATGACAGGTGGAAGGCTTACCTAGCAGTGAACAAGGTTCTCATAACATTTGGAAGGCTTACCTAGCAGTGAACAAGGTTCTCATGACAGGTGGAAGGCTTACCTAGCAGTGAACAAGGTTCTCATGACAAGTGGAAGGCTTACCTAGCAGTGAAACAAGTTTCTCATGACAGGTGGAAGGCTTACCTAGCAGTGAACAAGATTCTCATGACAGGTGGAAGGCTTACCTAGCAGTGAACAAGATTCTCATGACAGGTGGAAGGCTTACCTAGCAGTGAACAAGGTTCTCATGACAGGTGGAAGGCTTACCCAGCAGTGAACAAGGTTCTCATGACAGGTGGAAGGCTTACCCAGCAGTGAACAAGGTTCTCATGACAGGTGGAAGGCTTACCCAGCAGTGAACAAGGTTCTCATGACAGGTGGAAGGCTTACCTTATAGTTGCCAAGATTTTCAACAATACAGGTGAGTTTGGCGTTGCGTCCCACCTGTATTGTCACGTTCTGAACTGGATGCTCGAAATATGGCGACTCTGTAATAGAAAAAACAAATCATTAATATTTTAAGGTACTTTAGGGACTTTGATAATATTCTTGAAGTAACATTTATATTGTTTAAATAGATTTAGTGAGACACCTAACCATGCCAAAGAATGGCGGGACGTGAGACGGGTTAGATGCGGGATTTTCAAGGGCAACTCTTGATCAAAGAGGCTGACCAGGTCAAGACTGAACAGGACTGAGTGTGAATACTTTGGGAAGATTCCAGTGTAGCGAGAAGGCATTCCAGTGCATCGTTTCAACGTAAATAGTGGAAGTGTTGGGCAGTTTGTGTGTAGGATGACGAGTGGTGGTTAATGGGGAAGGTGGCCCATGGGGGTGGGGGAGGGTAAGGCCTACACTGTGTTTGTGGGCCGGCCAAAATTATTGTATATACAAACCTCGAAAAGCCTTTATAAACACGTCTACCTCCAGCACCATGCGCCGTACTTCCAGTTAACTGAGAAATGAATACACGTCGATGCATGGAATAATTAGAGGCATATGTTGTGGACAAAAATGCAGTGCTGAGAGTAACGAGGGAGTGACCAGTCAGTGCCGCCTCCCCCACGTCACTAGGGGGAAGAGACGAGGGAGTGACCAGTCAGTGCCGCTTCCCCCACGTCACTAGGGGGGGAAGAGACGAGGGAGTGACCAGTCAGTGCCGCCTCCCCCACGTCACTAAGGGGGGGGGAAGAAGAGACGAGGGAGTGACCAGTCAGTGCCGCCTCCCCCACGTCACTAGGGGGGGAAGAAGAGACGAGTGACCAGTCAGTGCCGCCTCCCCCACGTCACTAGGGGGGGGAAGAAGAGACGAGGGAGTGACCAGTCAGTGCCGCCTCCCCCACGTCACTAGGGGGAAGAAGAGACGAGGGAGTGACCAGTCAGTGCCGCCTCCCCACGTCACTAGGGGGAAGAAGAGACGAGGGTGCCAGTCAGTGCGCCTCCCACGTCACTAGGGGAATGAAGGAACAAATATCCAGTGTTCAGCTGTGCACTTACAGTTTTCATGATGTACAAGGGAAACAAATAATGTTGTGGTTATTGTAAGACAATGTGAACAATATAAACTGTGTAAGTCAGTTTGTATGAATAAACATGTACAGTGACTGCCTGCGCCTTCCCTCACCCCACTCCCACTCCCCTCGCCTCCTCCACCCAAATCCCCGTGACACCTATACTGTAGAGGACAGTTTTCCCCTCTCAGCCCCTCAAGCCCCACCAGGCCACCATGGTGAAGTTCACTACCTTTCACACACTACTCTTCCATGCACCATACCCCTCCCACAACCTTGCTTCACCTAGCATGTCATGACTCCTACAGTCTAGTTAGCTACATGGATGCCAATCAGGAAGAAGCTAGCAACCAAGGAAATGCTACAGCTAGCAGTGCTAGGAGAGGCAAGTGTCGATCGTGTTTACAGGCTCATGACCTCAATACTAACGGTTTCCTTCACAAACATTGTAGCTGCCCTGGTTCAGGATGTTCTCCCGTGGAAAGCCATGACCCACAGCCCCTTCAGGCACCTGAACACTCTCCAACAGACCTCATCTCCTCACATAATATCTTAGAGATAATTAAATCAACAGGTACCAGGACACTCACACATATTCCCAAAGTAACCCGTCCACACGCAGCTGGGAAATCTCACAGACCTTTTGAAAAAAGTAAACGATGGTTCTGCTATCCTAAATGTTCCACCAACCATCAAGGCATGGCACAACTTGCTACTTTTTGGCACTGTCTGCTTAGCTGTGCCGGAAAGAGGTGTTAGGTTGTTAGCCTCAACGATCATTAAGAGAGTTTCCCAGTGCTCTGCTGACAACGTCATTTGCCTTCACCATTAACACAAAATTGGGAGAGGCAGAACCCCTGCTTATTTCACTGACAGTGAAAGAATCAGAGTCCAGGTGAGCAAGAAAATTGAAGAGGGCAACATAGGAGGGGAGGGGCAATCAGGGTAACCACCAGCGAAGATACAGTTGCCCCCAGGGATGTTGACACTGCTCAAGCACTGTTCTAACACCTCTGTCCCCACTGTGAACCACTGTTTGTGCAAGACTCAGACATTTACAAAGCAATTATGTCGTTCCCGTCTGGCTCTGCTGGGGGCTACACTGGAATAAGACCCCACCATTTTAATGAAATGGTTAATCCAGTTATCGGGGAGATTGCAGAGACACTGCTTTCGGAGATCACAAGGTTCGTTAACAACTCCTTGACTGGTCTGATTCCCGACGAAATTGAACCTTTCTTTTTGGGTGCATCACTTTGATCAGAAAATACATTCTTAAGTAATTGAACTGATTCCAACGATTCCACGCTACATAAATAGCTACTGAATTAGTTCTTTCAATAACATTTCAAATTTGTGCAATAATATTTTTAAACTCACCAGTTATTGAACAAAAAAAATTGGCAAATTATGCCACCCAGTGTCGATGTGATCTTTGTGTTTACGAAACCAATAGTGAAAATTTCAAGCCGATCAGATGAGTCATTCTCAAGAATCCATTAATTCTATTTTTTTATTATACGTAAATTAAACTTAATCGATGCTATCCTGGGTACAATCCTGGGTACTACGCTGGGTATTGTACTAGGTACTGTACTAGGTACTATCCTGGGTACTAGCCTAGGTACTAGCCTGGGTACTATACTAGGTACTATCCTGGGTGCAATACTAGGTACTATCCTGGGTGCTATACTAGGTACTATCCTGGTACTATCCTGGGTACTGTCCTGGGTACTATCCTGGGTACTATATTAGGTACTGTCCTGGGTACTATCCTGGGTACTAGCCTGGGTATTAGCCTGGGTACTATCCTGGGTACTATCCTGGGTGCTATCCTGGGTGCTATCCTGGGTGTTATACTGGGTACTATCCTAGGTACTATTTTAGGTACTATTCTAGGTATTATCCTAGGTACTATCCTGGCTAATATTTTAAGTACTATCCTAGACACTATCCTAAGATGCACCATTCATTAATATTGAATCGTTCAGAAAAGAAAAACTGAAAATAATTTAACGTGATTTAACATTAGTAAAACTTTTATACTATTTTACTCACAAAATAGTCATATCTGCTACTACCCATTTAAATGTCACTCTCCTCCTTCGTCAAATTTTTGGCTCCGCCACTGAGGGCTTTGGAAGTCATCTGAGCCATTCCAGGATATTGGCTCAATGGCTACGTGAACATGCCGATTGTTCCAAGAATGTGATCCTCACTACTGTACACAAGTGTTAAAAATCTGAAACTGATGGGATGAGACATTCTCGAGCTATGAGCGAAAAGTTGGAGGACGTAAAATACTCAGGCAGCCCCTTAAAGGTCCCCCTTCGAAGGATATCTGACAGGCGGGTGTCAAGATTTGTTTGCCACAGTAAATTACTGTCAGGAATCACAGTTAAAGAGGTGCTTTCTAACAGCAGTTCTGAGGCGGAACCTTTGGAATCATCAGTGAGAGTCTTCCAGCTTTAAGAACCTTTGTTGCGAATTGCGTTATTACTCAGGTTGAGTTAAACAAGAAATATTTTTGAGTCTTATTATGCCTACGATTTCTGCTACAGCTATCCAGGAAGAGTATCAGATCAGGCTTTGTATGTGACTTGATTTTCCTGTATATATATATATATATATATATATATATATATATATATATATATATATATATATATATATATATATATATATATATATATATATATATATATATATATATATATATATATATATATTATATATATATGTATTATGCCCAGTAGTATGAATGAATATTTTGTATGTCGAGGTAAGAATTTACTTACATTTTGCCATACTAAAAAATATCTATATTACCTACAAGTTGGAAATAATTTCCCTGACTGAGCCAGGCGTTATCTGACCTCTACGAGTTTAGCACCTCCCACTAACTTTAATAATAATAATAATAATAATAATAATAATAATAATAATAATAATAATAATAATAATAATTAATAATAATAATAATTATAATAATAATAATAATAATAATAATAATAATAATAATAATAATAATAATAATAATAATAATAATAATAATTATAATAATAATAATAATAATAATAATAATAATAATAATAATAATAATAATATATAATAATAATAATAATAATAATATAAGCAATAATAATAATAATAATATAATGGAATATGTTGAAATAATATGACGAAATATTTTGCAATGTTCTCTGAAAATTGTTTAATGGTGACTTCATGAAATATATCTGGAGGAAACTTGTAAATGATATTGCTTAACTAGATCAAACGTGTATGCTATATCGAGGGATTTATTGAATTTCTGAATAACATAAAACATATAAGAATACATTTTGTGAATTTATATTTTCCTGTTTTTGCGTTGTTAGATTTTGCTTGAAAGGATGATGCTGATTTTGAAAGGAAGTTGATTTTAAAAGGATGAAGTTGATTTGAGGTCATTTCACTTCCTGACCATTCTGAGTCTGTAGAAATACTCCCTAACATCCTTCTGACTCAGCTGTGCTTTATATTCCTGTTTCCCATTTATTGACAATCTTTTCCTGTCCACCCTATCAATTTCTCTCAGTATTTTGTATGTTATAGTTATATTACCTTAGTCCTTCTCTTCTTTAATGTCACGCGCCTCAGCTCCCTTAAGCTCTCCTAACAGCACATACTCTTAAGCTCTAACAGCACATACCCTTAAGCTCTCGTAACAGCACATACCCTTATGCTCTCCTAACAGCACATACCCTTATGCTCTCCTAACAGCACATACCCTTAAGCTCTCCTAACAGCACATACCCTTAAGCTCTCGTAACAGGACATACCCTTAAGCTCTCCTAACAGCACATACCCTTAAACTCTCCTAACAGTACATACCCTTAAGCTCTCCTAACAGCACATACCCTTAAGCTCTCCTAACAGCACATACCCTTAAACTCTCCTAACAGCACATACCCTTATGCTCTCCTAACAGCACATACCCTTATGCTCTCCTAACAGCACATACCCTTAAGCTCTCCTAACAGCACATACCCTTAAGCTCTCGTAACAGGACATACCCTTGAGCTCTCCTAACAGCACATACCCTTAAACTCTCCTAACAGCATATACCCTTAAGCTCTCCTAACAGCACATACCCTTTAGCTCTGGAACTAATCTCGTTGCAAACCTCTACATTTTTACAGTTTCTTGACATGCGTATTTAGGTGTGGATTCCATTCTGGTTTTGCATATTGCTGTATGTGCCTGACATATACTTAGGTTCCTGAACACAAATCTCTTTATTGTTGCAGTTACTGGGTTGATGTGCTCCTCAATCAATATGCTCTGTATGATTTACAACATTTTTTTAAATGTTACACCCGCGGGTAAAAGCTCCGCCTGATTCTGCGAGGAATAGGTTAAATTTTTTGATATATTTATCTCCCTTTGTCTAGTGAGTAGTCTTGGCAGAGCAGAGCCGGACACTGAAGGTACTTAAGCCACCAAACAAACAAGAGCAACACAATCTAATGCACAAATAACCCGCACATATCTATGTGCGGGTTATTTGTGCATTGTTCCAGTCACAGTATTGTGCCTTTTTTTGTTAACACAATCTAATCTTAATTTTTAAAGATGTTGACCGGTAGTGGAAGGCCTCGGTCAGATGACCAAAAGATCCAACTCAGGGTCATCATGTGACTAAGACCCACATCAGGAAACACTTGTCCTGTTTCCTGACAAATCTTCCCTAACCTAACCTCGAGAAACCATCGCAGGGAAGCAGCAGATTGCCAGAAATAAAAGAAATATTATTTCAGAAATACAGCATATATTTCCCATGGTGCCATAGATTGTGCATTCCGAGTGAATCAATGAGGTCACAGGGAAAATTCTGATCACATATGAAGAATAAACAACTGAAAAGTGTGGCAACATGTGACCAGAAGTCGCAGGTGCGTGAACTACGAGCAGGTCTCACAAGGAAGCACTTTCCTGCATATGTATACAAGACAACAGTTCTTAGTTGCGCCAGTGACCCGTGTTATACACGCATCTGTCTGCTGTCACATCCGACAATATATAAATTAAAATTTTTTAATAAAAAATTAATCATTGTAACAATGAATGTGGAAAATAATTCCAATTACAGCCAAGTGAAGTTGATTTAGAAAAAAACATCGTGTAAAAATGTGATTCTTCGTGTTATTTTACCCAGATTTCGCTTGAGTTTTTACCCGACTACGAAGAGATTAATGTGTTTGAAATGATAATGTAAGAAAAGTTCAGAAATTGCCTTTCACTTATATACATGACTTATTTTTACTATAAAAGTCGTTGAAGAAAAATAATCTTTGTTTCAACAATGAAACGTGAAATTAAAGAATTTTATGAAATCTGCGAAGTCAACAATACGATCGTTATCTCCATTTTACATTGTTTCAGTTTCTTAGTAAATAAAGAGTTTATTGTGGAAACTTAAACTGTCGAGAGATTGTCTTGATATATTTGACAACTTGGCAGTAACCAAAGCTTTTGTAGATGATGATCTTAGAGTTATACATCTACAAAATGTCATTAGTAAACATAATGAATCTAGTCGAGCGTTGTGAATCCCACTCACTTTGAATAGGTGGGTTGGTAATCTATTACACCGAAGGATGAACTGACTTGGTTTCAGCTTGTTGGAATAATTATTGGAGCTGACTGTTGACTCAGGATTTACTGCATCTTTAGTTGCTTCATTTTGAATCAAAATGAAAGAAGAATATCCAGAACTTGCTAACATTTCTCTGAAAAACCCATCTTTCATTTCCATCGTTATGTCTCTGTTAGACTGCCGTCTCAATCATGAGTGTCATAAAGACGAAGTCTAGGAAGAGCATAGATATCTGATCTCCCTTGTGTTATTACGTGCATACTGGATAAATTTTGGCAACATTTTTGCTTATTTTTCTAAAATGAATAATATCCTTTTTATGATATTCAATAAAAGTGTAAAACTTTTCCCGTTCATCTTGTTTTGAAATCCCCAAGTTGGCAGATCAAACCCTGGACCGGTCCTTGCCACACTGGGAGACGATTCGCCGGTCCATCGCTTCAGGAGTTTTGAGAAGCACGAGTCTAGGGGGATGCCAGTTAGGCTCGTTGTTTCCTCACTGTTTAAGTGGAGTGTTAACATCAACCCCATCTAGTGGCCTTAGCGGGAACTGCTTTAATTCAGCTGGTCAGTAAGATGAACAATTTGACTCTTCTTTTGACTCTTTCTTGGTTGTGTCTAATCCTCTTGAATCCTTTGATTTGTTTTTTTTAATAAAGTTACCTGCACTGATTGCACATTGGCTATAACTCTTCCTTATGCCGTTACCCTAACCTGTGTCTTTCTGGTAACCTCAGTGTTTCTTCTTAGACCTGAGGACTGACCTAGGGTCTTGCTCGTGAAGAACGAGTTTACATGACAACTACTCTAAGTGTCAGTGGAAGGAGTCACCGTACTACATCTCTACATGTCTCCTGTCAGCCAGGTTGACTTACCTGATCATAGTGTTAGGAAAATATTCTTTTCTGTGCCTCTGTGTCGGTTACAAATGCTTAGTCAATCTCATGAATTACTATTATTACGTATGTCCAGTCTCTGGCTAGGCATACGTGCCACTACTTCCGACTTCATTGGAGTCGAGTGATTTCCGGCATACTCCCTCTTCTGAGAGCTATTTAGTAGCTCAGATCACAGCTAGTTCGACATAGTTTGCACCATCTTATTCATTGTTAGCCTCAATCATAATTTTTTTTTTATTATTGCTTAAGTAAAGATTAGTAGCTCATGTTTATCTTTTTTATTATTGTAATAAAATTAGGTGTTTTAATAAACAGGTGAATCCCTAAGATTTAGAAGTCGGGGTTATAAATATTTACATACTATGAATTATTCTCTCTTATATTTTTGTGATGTTTTGATAATGGGAAAGTAGCTGCTCTCCAAGTCAAGTGATAAACAGATATTTGGAAACTCAAAAAAACTGGGCTATAGATGAACAGGTGGTGAAGACTGATGAGTGAGGGGTGAGTACTTTCATGGGTGATTCAAGCCCATGGATGAAGGAGCGCTTCGCATCCCCTACCTCATCCCCCATGTGGGAGGGGATTTGCTGCCCCAGGCTCACTTTCCAATCCACAATTCTTCCCCATCAAACTCCCCTCCACATGTCATCCTGTCAGGAAAAAGTTCATGCATATGTATAAGTTTGGTGTGCGTGTATGACTGTGTTGTGGGTTGTTTGCGTGTCTTGAGGTGCTTGATACGGAGAAGGAATGCAGACTCCAGCGCTGTCTATCTGCCTTTGACCACACTACACTAAAAGGTAGTAGGTGATGTTTGGTACAGGAATTAGACAAAGTTACTTCACTATCCAGCTCTATGACAATTATAAGTATTCGTTCTTCTGTGTAATTCTCTTATCTTATTTCTTTAGCTATTACCTGTCTTGATTTTGTAGAACCATATTTTGTCTCTCTTGCCCATCACCTTAATAAGAAATGGTTATAACTGACAATAATTTTTAAAGGATTGAACCGGTAAGCCAGCGGAAGGCTTCGGTCAGATGACCAAAAGCTCCAACAGCGGGTCATCATCTGACTAAGACCCACGTCAGGAAACACTTGTCCTGTTTCCTGACGAACCTTACCCATCGTTTAAATCTTCATATTGGTAACAGTTGTGTTTCTTTTCCTTAGATCGTGTGTTTTGATTGTGGCAACACTGCTCCGAGGGATTAGATGAGCTGCATGACTCAGAACGAGAACTTGTAACTACATAACTTTACCTTCATCATCTGTGGAAGGTTACAACGTATATGTGAGAGTCATTCAGTGAGATTCTCTCTACCAGCTTGTCACCTCCGAGACTCCAGCAGCCACCTTGATTCCTCGTTTCATTTCTCTTATTCCCACTACCTTGATTCCCCGTATCATCTCTCTTATTCCCACTACCTTGATTCCCCGTATCATCTCTCTTATTCCCACTTTTTGATATTTTCACGATTTTTAATATGCTTTTTAGGGCTATAACTTTCTTAAGAATGATTTTTTTTTTTTATCCCAGTCACACTTCCTCTGTCGGGAGACTGAGGCTCAGGTCAGAGGCTGTTATTACTTTTTTTTTTTATTTTTATTAACACATCGACCGTCTCTCGAAAAAGAAAAACTTCCATCATCATTCACTCCATCACTGTCTTGGCAGAAAAAGTCCGTGAATCTAAATTCTTAAGTTAGACACAGACAAACACCTTGTACGAGGCTGCAGTACACTCCACATGGATCAAAAACCCAACGCAGTAAAAAAAAAGTATAATTCATACATTTACATACTAATATTTTTGTTTTTTAAAAAACTTAGGAAGTTTTACTATATTTTCACTGTTCAAATTCCGTCAGTTTCATGTTTTCTTGTCTGCAACAGGAAACAATTTTCATATTTTTTTTAGCATTAGAAATCGCGACCAAGACGCATAAAAATAATTTTAATTATGGAAATGTAAGAGATTGTGAAATTACTATTATGTCGATTAAAAGCATTCCAGGTGAATCAATCTGCTGAGTGGATCATGAGGCAGCTGGTGGTCATCATTCCAGGTGAATCAATCTCCTGAGTGAATCATGAGGCAGCTGGTGGTCATCTTCAAACACACAATATTATTGTCATTCTGTCTTACACTAAACTCAAAGATCAAACAGAATAATCAAATTATTCTTAAATCACTTTATTATTAATGTAACATAAGACAGGCGATCAAATTATTTATGCATTAGGTATCAAGATTTTTTTTTTTTTACTGCAGTGAAATTAATTTTATTATCAGTGGGAGAATTTTATAATAGTTTTTTTTGTGTGATATTAATGTTATTGTTGTTCATGTAGCTTAAGAAGCAAATAATCAAATATTAATTATATTTTTAGGGGGTAAAAAAAATTCTTCGGGGAAGAATATTCGGATTTCTTCCTAAAGTCATTTGAATATTCTACTTTCCCTATCACTCCATCTTTTCAATTTTGACCAATAGGCATATTATATAATATGGTACACAAGATTTAAAAGACACATTGCTGGTACAAAGATGGCATGTACAGACTCACGAAATCGTAATGAAATCGCATGTACAGTACATGAGGTTTGTGGAATACATTTCAAGTACCTAGAGTGAGGTGTAATACTAGTGGTAGTAGTAGTAATATAAGTTGCAGTAGTAGTAATACTACTACTATTACTAACACTAGTATTATACCTCACGTTAAGTCACTTGAGACACTTATCCAACATATGGGAATCTTTATTTAGGAAACGTTTCGCCACTCAATCACTCTTGTGTCCATGTATTGTTTGTAAGGACTTGACAAAGCTCCTGGAGAGCGAAACGTTGCCACAAAATGTCACATTAGTTGCACTTGTGTCCTTTTACCCAACATATTTAGAATGTTGTTAATGGTGTGAACGTAGGCGCCATTTTGTCACTTTTAATCTCGGAATAGCATTTATTTTATATTATTGGATTATTTTGCTCTGATGCTGGTGGGTGGCTCTTGATCCGAGAAACTGGAGTTATCTTCCACTTGCATGGGCCGAATCTTAATGTCTCCCATTCTAGGGACGCTATATGACCCTTACTGGTTTAGCACTTTCCCCTGATTAAAATAAATTTTTAATGGCTAATTCATATCATGAAATGTTTTTTTTTTTTTTTTTTTTTGGGGGGGTTAGGCCATGTAGGTACAAATTTTGATGGTTCCCGCTCGGTCTCCGGAGAATGCCTCTTCCGATCAGCTTGAAACGTATAGTGCTGATCTGGTTTCCTCGAAGGAAACGTATTTTAATATGCCAGTTTTACTAATTAAAAATAAAATTATGTCTCTTTTAATCAGAAATAAGTCAGTGTTTGGCTTCATTGTATTATCCTAGGATAAATCTCCATGATGTATTTTACTACATCCTAGGTCCTAGGATATTAAATACATCCTGGAGATTTATCCCAGGATAATACAATAAAGTACACGTACATTCATCCCAGGATAATACAATAAAGTACACGTACATTCATCCTAGAATAACACAGTAAAGTACATCATGGAGATTATCCTAGGACCTAGGATAATCTCCATGATGTACATTATTGTATTATCCTAGGATAATCTCCATGATGTACATTATTGTATTATCCTAGGAAAATCTCCATCATGTACATTACTGTATTATTCTCTTACCAAGAGAACAATTGTGATAATTTTTTTGTCTGTTTAGGTTTGCCTTTTTTCCATGGAAGAAACTGAGAAAATTGAAATGCAGGTTTTCAAAAAATAATTCTGAATAACTAATTATAAATTTGTTATACGAATTTTTAGCGGCTGCGGATATTCTGACTTATTAAATTTAGGATATTGTTTTTTTTTCATGGAACGAGTATACTTCAGCTTTTTCGTGACTAGTCTTTCTAATGGGAAATTTTAACTTAGTTTTGGGCTATGTATGCCCTAATTTGCTATTCTTTTGGTTTGAAGAAAATGGTATATTATGGTCCTCATGATTCTTGCGAATATTTTTTTATGAATTGCTTCATGTCTTCAATATAATATCTGTATTTACTACAAGTACATGTACAAGGTATACAGACCATAGCTGACATCAATGACATACTACTACATAGAAAGCCGCTTCTTATGCTGAGCATTTCGGGTAAATTAGGTCAGTTTTGTCCCAGGATGCAACCCACACCAGTCGACTAACACCCAGGTACCCATTCTAAACTGATGGGTGAACAGGGACAGGGACAGCAGGTGTCTTATGGAAACATGTCCCTAATGTTTTCCAGCCGTACCGGAGGAAATTCGAACCCCGAACCTCAGCAATAGAAACTTATGCCGCACTCTGTACTATTCCTTTTACTCGCAATGACGTGCAGGGATGTGAGGTTATACAATCCGGGGATAACTTTCTTGGATATTTCAGCCACCAAGATCCATCTAATCATTAACGTTTTTTTCCATATTCCTTTTTGCACTGGCCTATAGGCTTTCACTTGTTATTAATCAATATTAATGAGGCTGTTATATGGAACCTTGATAAGGTTTTCACCTTCCCCTACCCCTCTCTGCCTATTTTTATCAGCCAATAATAATAATGAGGCAGAAACTTGTCAGGAGGAAGATAAATAGTAAAGAGTCGTTCATTGTTCTATATGATTTGAAACACTAGTCAAAATGACTTCTTATTACTAATTACGAATTTTTTTTTTCAAATATGCAGTGCACTAGGCAATCTCCCCTTAATTACTGGTCACATAGAAATGTCTGATCTTATTTTGCAGTAGTAATATGAGGAAGTTTCCTCAGTAGTTAATACCAAGTGTTTCTCTGAACAACTAGATCACTCAGAAATTTAGCAGTACACTCGTAATAGGGGGCATTAATAAAGCACAGGTGTATAAAACGATTTCAATAGTCACACACGACAAGTATCAAAAATGGCTACATTTACGTGGCTGCCTCGGTTTACTTTCTTATAACTTTCGTTTATATCTTCAAAGCGCGTAGTCCATTCGACTTTATCTTTTCATCTGTAATTTACTGTGTCGGGGGGGGGGGGGGGAAGGGTTAGTGGAACTGTTGGCGTCTGCAAGTGCACTCCGAATTAATGGAGTCGGTTCGATAACTAGAGAATTTATCTTACTACCGGAATCAGATTTTTAGCTCTGGTGAGTTTTCGGACTGTAAGGGTCGCATTATTTTAGGGCTGTGTACTGGATGGCTAAATTTGCTAGTTTTATTAAATAGATGGCGAAACCTGAATTATATTCAATAAGTAAAACAAAAAAAAAAGGCTTATTTGATTAGCTTCAAAAGATTGATGTTAATTTTATAAGAAGGATGATAATCAATATGTATAAACTGTTCAGGCGGAAATTTTAAATTTTACGGAGTTTGTTAAAAATCTTGAAATTGTTTTCACAACAATTACTGAAGAATGCCTTTTCTGATAGGCTTCAAACTTTGTGTTGGTGGGCTTTAGTAAAAGTAAGCTTGGTATTTACTTTTGAGATGTACATATTTTAATTTGCCAATTTTTATTAAATCATTTGGTTTCAATGTAATACATACGGAATATCTCTTCTGGTAGGCTTGAAACCCTGAACGATGGTGTATCTTCAATGGAATTATTTTTATATTGAATTTGATTTGTTGTTGTCTAGTTTGTCATTTTTTTTATCAACATTAGACTGAAAAAAAATCATTGTGTGAAAAAAAATCATATATTTTTTTTCTTGGAGGTTTGTAGAGAATTCTAAATTGAACGGATCTTCAAAAAAGAAACTGAAGATATTGATAACTCCCGCTTTTATGGAGTTTAAATTTCACCAGCCGAACGAACACATGTATTCTACATTTTCGTACGATTTTATTCAAGAGACAATCTTCCAACCATGTCCCTGAATTTGAATTGTTAAAGACACTGGAGGGCGAAACGTCTACAATAAAGATACCCAGATGTTGCATATGTCTAATTTTCATCTTGTAGGTACTGTACACCATTCATGTACAAGAGACGGACATGTTAGGAACAGGTGTTAGTCTTCCACCTACTTCCTCCAAGGTTTCATAACTCCAGAATGCCTTATCCGATCGACTTCGAACTTTAAACCCTGTATGGGAATAACTGGGTGACTGTTCAGTCAACACTAAGCATGTACAGGCGCCCACTGCTCAATTTTACATAGATCATTCCTGATTTTGATTTCAATGCTATGACGCTAAGAAGCCTCTTCTGACCAGATGCAGTGTTTCAAGACACATATGTCCGACCTCAAAGAAGATTAGTTGTGTTAGTGTAAAGTTTAAAAGCTATTTTACCAATTTTTATTTCGAAAAAAAAAATTGTATAGGCGGGAGATTCGTCTGCAAAAACTTGCATTTGTGGTCACAGTGGTGCTTATGCTAACCTTCCTATGGTGTATAAATATACCTAGTTGGATGAATCTTATTGTAGCCAACTGGTCCAGTGGCTAACGCATCGGTCTGGAGTTTTATGACTGATCGCGGGTTCTATCCCCGCCCGTGGTATGGTGTGTTTGCAATCGCGTCATTACGATTTCGTGAGTCATGTCAAGACGATGGAAAACATAAAAAGTTTTGCAATGAGCTTAGTCCCAGAACTAAAAGGTATGAGCTACGAGGAGAGGCTGAAGGAGCTTAAACTAGATTAGATGACAGAACGAAGAGATATGACATAATTACGATGTTCACAAAACTGAAGGGATGGACAGGATGGACAGGGTAAGTGTGTTGGAGAAGCGGGTCTCAGGTACACGAGGACTCAGTTGGAAGTTAAAAACAGAGATGAATCACATGGATGCTAGGAAATACTTCATTAGCTTTAGAATTGTCAGTAAGTGGAATGACGTAGACAGTAGTGGAGGCAGAATCCATAACTATTTTTAAGGGAATGAGAAACCCAATAGCGGCCAGCAGTGAGGTGGGGCCTGGAGCTGAGACTCTGCAATCACAAACAGATGGTGACACACACATGCATACATTCATACACATAAGGCCAACGAGACTTCGAGGGATTTCTGCCAGCAAGTAGAAAATTAAGGACAGGCTGGTAGATGAGATTCAACTCCCTTGCATCCATAAATCGTGAGTAAAAATGGGTGAGTGTCCACGTATGGCAATGTGGCTAGAATCCTGTTTCTCAGAGCCAGTCAGGAAGCATATACCTCATAAGGTGAAGGGAGCAAAAGCTTAGTTACCCTTCACTCCTTTGAGTGAATGACATATATGCAGTGCAGGGTTTTACTCTACCAAATTTTTGACTTTGTGAAAAGTTTTATCAATTTTTTATGCAAAGAATAATACAAGTATTTAGTTAAATTTACTATATATTATCGCCACCATCAACTCAAAAAATTTCCAAATTTTATAAGATTATTTCAAAACTAAAATGGTCTAAATCTCATTATGTATAATGTGCCAAAATATAATACTGTAACTTGTTATTCAATTACTTGTTAATTTAATTACTGCTAAACCACTACTACATCTGTTGATATATATAAAAAACAATGTTCAATTCGAACCAACCATGATATGTAAGTCTAGTATTAAGTAGTCGTAGCAAATCAATATTGCAATTACACATTGTAAACTATGCAAGGAAATAAATGCTTAATATTTAATCCTAAATTAAGTAAAGTTCGATTGCTAGCGCACTCAGCTCACACAATGAGGTCCGTGGTTCGATCCCCTGTACGGGTGGAAACATTAGGACGTGTTTCCTTAAGACACCTGCTGTCTCTGTTCACCTATCAATAAAATAGGTACCTGGGTGTTAGCCGACTGGTGTGCGTCGCATCCTGTGGAGAAGGTTGACCTAATTTGCCCGAAATGCTCTGCATAACAAGGGGCTTTCTGTATAATAGTATGTCATTGGTGTCAACTAGGACTGTATACCTTGTACATGTACTTGTAGAAATAAAGATTATTATTATTATTCCGAGATGAGGTATACTGTCTGAGTGAAATTACTAGGTTAGTACTGAGAGGGCAGTAGGCCTACTATTGTTTCAGTTATGTGTTCTATGTTGTGTGTGCTGTTTCTGGGCCGCTTTCAAGTATTCTCTCTTTCTTGAAGGGTCTATCAACCCTTCAAGTGTGAATGCTTATACCTACAAAACACAGAAGCATTGCTGGGATTGTGTGTTCTGTAAGCATATTTAGTTTTAAAGATCCTCTTTTGGAGATTCTATACCATTTCCCAGTTACAATCGCACGGGAACTGGCATAGACTCCGGCATGACCGTCATTCAGTAGGTGATTGATGGTTCTCGTGAGATCTGTGTTACTAATAATATATATATAACCCATATTCTTAAAGGGGTGGACCGGTAAGCCAGTGGAAGGCCTCGGTCAGTTGACCAAAGTTCCATATGACTAAGACCCGCATCAGAAAATACGTTTCTTGTTTCGTGATGAATCTTACCTAACCTGTGTTACTGCTGGTTGTAGTCACATCTTAAACTGGTTTATTTTTTTTCTGATGGTTCTACTGAGGATTACAGCGGGTATTTTATAAATGGGTAAAATTTTATTTCTATAGAATTTTTTTTTTTGGGGTAAGGTCAGACGAGAATCATTATATATTATATAGTGATGGTACAGTCAGTTCCTTAATATAGCTCCTCTAGAGAGTAAAAATGTTCGTAAATTTAACTGAAAAAGAGCGAAACGCCTTTTTACGCGTCTTCCAATTTTGAATGTAAATTTTCAATCACCTTTACGAAAACTTGCCTTAAATAGAGGAGCTTTATAAGAGAGATGACTGAATACAATACCGTGAAGCTGGTGAATAATACAGATGAGTAATATTCGTGTATCTTTTCTTCCGAAACCTTCCGCCATCACGGCAGACTCCTTACCTCAGATACAGAGTCGACTTCATAGTGGAGACAGTCAAACTGGAGAGGTACTTGCAAGTTGTTCACATATATTTTGTTTCCAGTAATAAAGTCGCCTCTGTGTTCAACTGAAGAAGCCTGATACGCAAGCGAAAAGTTTCGGCAACACAGATGCCTAAATGTTCCTAAGCTTAACAGTATCGTATATCGTTACTATTAATGACAATTGTCTGACACCAACATGGAGTCTTGGTACAGAGGATTACTTCTACGACTCTCAAGATCATCTACTTTCACATGTTTGTTCAACCTATTATTAGACACTGGCAGAACGTATTGGCATGACCTACTTTCACTGTTGAGTCCAGCCTCCCTATGGTGCCGTTTCCAACTACTGTATATCACCACTAGTTGTATCTCACTACACGCTACAGTATATAAGTTTCCACCCTCATGCCTTTCTTTTAGGTCTGTGACTGAACATTTTCAATCATATCTAAGGAACTGGATACCTTCTATCAACTCTTCAAGGACACGTAAGTGTCTTTCAGGGGCACGTAAGTACCCATGTCTTTTAATGACATGTTCATTTTTCCACTACCATCTACCTTGTCCATAATTACTATCGCATTTGCATTGTCTGTTTCGTAAGGTGACGTCTAGGATCTTTCCTTAATTCATTGTATAACTTAACAAATTTGAGTACACTTGTGTTGCAGAGGTTATTTTAGACTTGTGTCATCAAAGATTTGTTAAGTTATACCATGAATTAAGGAAAGATCCTGGACTTCACCTTACGAAACAGACAAAACAAATGCGGTAGTAATTATGGATAAGGTAGATTATAGTGGAAAAATGAACATGTCATTAGAAGACAGCATAAGAAGTGAACTTACAAGTACACTTCTTATAGTGTCTCTTGAATGAAGTTGCTATATATTCGACTGAAGTCAGTTACCGAGGCAGCTGACTTAGGCGTTAATGATGCCCAACTGTTGCATTTGTGTCTCCTTCACCTTCACAGTATTGGTTACCATTAAAATAATACTTGCCTGACACAGCAAGACCTTGAAGAAGTCATGGTTTGTAGGATATCGTTTACAACTCTGCAGCCCAACTTTTCTTACTCATAAGTTTGTCCTACCTATATTTAAACGCTGCCATAATTAATAACCATGACGTACTACTATTACTACTTGGCCTCTCTCACATATAAAGCCATCTCCAACTGCTGCACCTCGCAAGTGGATCCAGTATGTTCAACTCTCATTTTATAACCAAAAGACTATTTGCTACAGGTTGTCCTTGTGATGTCATTGAATATAAGAAAATAGCGGTACAACCTCTTAGGAAAATCGCATAAAGAAGTTGAAAGCATCAATGTTGCCTGAATTATGATCCATTTTTCTGTGAGAAAAAAACAATTTATTTTTAATTTTTATGGCATTTTTAGATCCCGTCCCCTTACGTTAAAAGTCTAAACACCTTAACATTACCTCTCCAATTTTTATACCATCTCCAGTACGACAGTTACCTCTGTATCGGACTGAAGAAGTCTGCTGCACACGTCTTATATCACCTTGTCGGTATTGTATACCAGGAATATAATGATACTTGTAAAAGAAAGTGATATAAATGATATATTAAAAAATTATGGTGACTAGAAAAAAAGTGGGATGTGGGACGTTGCTTAGAAAAGGTGTTATGTACTTGTAGGTGAGAGAGAGAGAGAGAGAGAGAGAGAGAGAGAGAGAGAGAGAGAGAGAGAGAGAGAGAGAGAGAGAGAGAGAGAGAGAGATTTTAGGAGTTATGATCTGAAAGAATAATCTTTGTTTGAGACTTAAATGATTAAGTAGGAAAGACTGTAGTAGGGAACATAGTAATAACATTGAGGAGTCAGGAGTTAATGACACTTGGGGACCTATAATTAAGATACATTTAGAAAGATTTGGTAATATGCAGTCCTTATATTAATAAGTCTAAAAATGAGTATACGACAGCAGCTTATTAGACAAGGCATAGACGAATAAAAGGTTGACAGGGAGATATTTCTGGCCGCGAATGATTTTACAGTAGTGACTAATGTGTCAGATCATTACTTAGTGGAAGTCGTAGTAAAAGAGGTCAATGGTGTTAGAATGAGCTAAGGAACAATCTGGTTAGTGGGAGGTATGATGAACTGCAGAAAGAGAGGTGTTTTAGAGGTAGGTCAGATGAGGTCGAGGTGAGGTACAAATTAAGGAAAGCAGTGATACAGAGGCTTGTGGTAAAAAGAATGTCGATGCGTGTGGAAAGAAGAATAACTGGAGGGATAATGAGAAGTAGATGGTAAGGGAAAAAATGCACACGACAGTGTTTTTACTCTGTAAAAATGATATTCGAAGTTAAATAAATGAAGAGGAAAAAAAGGTAAACGAGTGATGATATGTGTAAAGGAAAGCAAATGAGAGAAAAGGTGAGAGACTTTAGCAGCAAACTTTGCTGAGATTTCGAATTTTATTTAAATAAGATGAGAAATGACTAAGAAGGCAATTAACTTTAAATTTAAAAATGAAAGTCGGGAGATGTTAAATAATGAATGGGTGAATGGGAAATACTTATTTTAGGCATTAGACATAAAAGGATTTGACAGGAAGAACAAGAAATACAAGTGAAGGAGAGTGTATAGTAGAAAAAACTGGAATTGTCCCAAAAAAAGAACAAGGTGATATAAGTTACAAGTCTTTCCCTATGAAAGTAAGAACATCAGACTGGAAGACAGAAATCGTTTTTATAAAGTGCGGGATGATAATCTTAGGCAATTCGTAGATCCTTCCGTGTCACTAAATAACATACTGTTCAGTGAGACTAAAAAAAATAAAATAAAATCATGTAATTAATCTCAGATTTTGTTTAGCAAGATCTCGAAAAACAGGAAGAGAAGGAAATAAATGGTATAAAATACCGACACAATGGAAAAATGACATGCGCCAGAAGCCTGATTCCTCACATAGTACAACGTTTTGAGTTCTTACCCTTCAGAAATAAGCTGGTGTCTAGGGTAATGTCTCCGTCCCTATCGTATCTGTGTTCCACCTCATTATCTGCAAAGAGAAGTAGCCAGCTGTAGAATTACTACAACGTAATTTTCGTTGAAAATGTCATAAAATACCGACAATTTTATGTTCTAATACACATGTACAACAGTTGGGTATATTTATTGTTGAAACGTTTCGCCCACGTGGTTGGTTTCGTCAGTCAAATACAGAGGAGAATGTATTGTTGACAGCAGTAGTGGCGAGGTAAAGACGATGTAATCAATCCATCAACATCCATAACATCTTTCTATGATTACAACATCACTGGACACATCCCCATCAAATTCAATCATATCAGTGCTTGGGTAGCGTTTATTCTGTTAGTGGATTTGTGAAGGACCTGCCTAGTATGGGCTAAGAGGCCTAATGCAGTGTTCCTCCTTTCTTATGTTCTTATGTTGTGTAAATAACTGCTGGTCAGTCCCTCAGCCAGGCTGTGGGACTGACCACCTCAAACGATTTCTCCAAGGTTGACGGACTGATTACATCATCTTCACCTCGCCACTACTGCTGTCTACGACACATTCTCCTCTGTATCTGACTGATGAAGCCTACCGTGTAGACGAAACGTCTCAACAGTAGAGATACCTAACTATTATACATGTGTCTTATTCATCAACATACTTTTCACAAACGTTCAACGTTCTGAATGCTCAGTAGTTTTTCGATGTTAATGTTAAAAAAATGTTTTAATTCTTTACATCTTTGCTTTTGACATTGTTCTTTAGCATTCTGAAACATAACACAAGTATAGGTCTGGTCCCAGACCGGGGGCGTTGACCCCCGGAACCCTCTCCACGTATACTCCACGTATAGTGTTGAGAATTTTTATGTTAAGTAAAATGACACAAATGCAACTAATGTGACATTTTATTGTGGCAACGTTTCGCTCTCCAGGAGCTTTTTGATAAATTAGACACATATGCAACACTTGGGTATCTTTATTGAGGAAACGTTTCGCCACACAGTGGCTTCATCAGTCCATACAAAGGAGAATCATGAAGAACAGGAAGAGTTTGAGGTTGTCAGTCCCTCAACCTTGAGTCGATATTGTCAGTCCATCAATCTTGAACAGAATACAGCATATGTGCCAGGAAGCAGCTTATATACCGTAGGCAGGAGAGGTGCAGAAGTCGTAGGTGGTGTCACATTTGTACAAGAGTGGTATGCAATACCGACATTTGTCCAATGCGGAAGTAGGTCGTAGGTCCTGGAAGCGAGGTAACCTCCTCCAGGCAGTTAACTCCTAAAACATTGTCCAGCTACAACACAGTGTTAGCAACAACATACGAGGTTGACAAACCGTGCTGCGGCCTGGCTAGCACGATGTACAGGAACGTTGGTAAGTCACGTTTGCAACAGTTAGATATCTTGAAAAAGCTCCTGGAGAGCGAAACGTTGCCACAGTAAAATGTCAAATTTGTGTCCTTTTACTTAACATATTGTCGGTAATTCTACCAATATTAATACATCTTTATTTCGAAAAGCTTCAACTGAAGAAGCCTAATGTGTAGGCGAAACGTTTAGGAAAAAACATACATAACTGTTGCATATGTGTCTTACCTAATAACCTGTCGGTATTTTATACTATTTTGATATTCATTTTGATATTGACTCTGTCAGACACTGCAACACAATGTTATTCAAGTGAGAATAGTTGGCTCTGAGAGAGTCCTGACCTCTCAATGAATACATTTTTTCTTCTACTAGTGGTCTACACCTCTCCTGACAGTATACAAGTCTCCATACTGTCGCTTCAACTTCACATTGTTCCAGACTATGGAACAAAACTCTTCTCCAGACTGAGGGACTGACCACCTCAGAACTACGTCATTCGTCGTCTTTACATCTCTACTGCTCCTGCCAACTTTTCTGTACTCGACTGAAGAAGCCTACTGTGTAGGAGTAATTTATCTGGAGTGCATCAAATACAAGAAGAATGTTCTTAAGAGCAAAATGGAAGAGCTGAACCTGCCAAGAATGGCTTCCTCTGCATACCACAGTCACAGCTCAGTTTTCAACGCCCATTGGCATTAATCGGCATTAATCAGCGCTGGTTGTATGATGACACGGTACTCAGGGACAGCAGCTGTGGGCTTCAAACATATCTTTAAAATCTGTGGTTACCATAGGATGCAGTGAGATAAAGCATCAATTAGGCAACTACAGTATCGTAATGCGACATTATACTGTGGCAACGTTTCGCTCTCGAGGAGTTTTATCAAGACAAAGCTCCCGGAGAGCGAAACGTTGACACATAATGTCACATTAGTTGCACAAGTGTCATTTTACCTAACATATTGTCGGTAATTCCACCAACATTATTAAAATTGTAACATTGTCTCTTTCCTTCGTTGAATTTCATTCATTTTATGCAAATGAATATTTTAGCTTATTACAAAATGAGCACATTGATTTCTTGATGTGATTGCCAACATCACTTATTTTCTGTTATTTTAGCAATTTCCTTTAGATGCTCTAAATCACATCACTGTAACCCCAACAAATTTTATTACGATAGAAAGTCAGGTGAAATGTGTTGAGTGAGGGAGACACAGTAGATTTTATACGCAAACACACGTAATATAAATGCTGGATTGTCGAAAACCCCGGTTTTCGACAATAATTCGTTCCAGAATACTATTCGAGCGCCGTTACCGAGCGAATTTGTTCTCGTAAGGACAAATGTAAATTAGATTAGTCCGTTTCAGACCCCCAAAAATACACTTACAAAAGCACTTACAAAAATAAACTTACATAATTGTTCGAGTTGGGAGCTGTGCGAAATCCGGGGTACCACTGTATTGCCCAGGGCGCGTTCTATAAAGCAAGAAATTTTAGGTAGCACTGTAAGAAAGCTTTGAGGAAGTGACTTGTCTGAAAAGAATATTCTCTAAGGAATTAGGTAAATGTGGTTAAAGTCAATATGATTTTTTTTTTAAGAAAACGAAAATAATTTAATATTCCTTTGAAATAACGTGTTTTATCTTTAGTGACAAGAGAGAGGAAAGCGGAAAGAAGAACACAGAAATTGTTAGGAAGTGAGTCTTGAATAGCCCCATTGTTTACTGACTGACACACACACACACACACACACACACACACACACACACACACACATGTTAGGAAGCATTTCTTCAGCCATAGAGGAGTCAGGAAGTGGAATAGTCTAGCGAACGATATAGTGGAGGCGGGAACCATACATAGTTTTAAGACAAGGTATGATAAAGCTCATGGAGCAGGGAGAGCAGAGACCCAGCAGCGGACAGCGAAGAGGCGGGGCCAGGAGCTGAGTCTCGACCCCTGCAACCACAATTAGGTGAGTACAATTAGGTGAGTACACACACACACTGCAGCAGCAAACACGAGTCTGGAAAATTTAAGGAATCTTTCAGAAACATCAAGCAGGTATTCACGACCTTAAACACGACATTATATGTCAAGCTTGTCTTGGAGTGTGTAGACGTAGAGCCCACGTCTGCTTAAGCATGTAAAGAAGCTTGAAAAAGTGCATTGGTTACCAACGAAACTGTTCCCGGGGCTGAGAGGTAGGACCTATGCGTAGAGACTACAAGAACCTATTCTGAGGACAGTAGGACTAGAACTGACATGATTACGACGTACAAAATACTCAGAGGAACTAACAGGGTGCAAAAAAGAGCCTATCTGATAGGTGGGTCTCGGGTACACGAGGTCACAGGGATGTTTGGAAATACTTCTTCAGCGAAGGTGAAGAGGCAAAATTCATACATAGCTCTTAGGCAGCCAGGAGAGAGTGAAATCATTGGCAGCCAGCAGAGATGGGACCAGGAGCTAAGACTCGACCCCTGCAACCACAATTATGCGAGTACACATACATGTTTCAACATGCAAACACGCAGATGACTGGCCGCTTTAAAGATACATTAACAGTTGGAAGGAATCCTGAGAGTTGGAAGGAATCCTGACAGTTGGAAGGAATCCTCACAGTTGGAAGGAATCCTGAGAGTTGGAAGGAATCCTGACAGTTGGAAGGAATCCTCACAGTTGGAAGGAATCCTGACAGTTGGAAGGAATCCTCACAGTTGGAAGGAATCCTGACAGTTGGAAGGAATCCTGAGAGTTGGAAGGAATCCTGAGAGTTGGAAGGAATCCTGACAGTTGGAAGGAATCCTGAGAGTTGGAAGGAATCCTGAGAGTTGGAAGGAATCCTGACAGTTGGAAGGAATCCTGACAGTTGGAAGGAATCCTGACAGTTGGAAGGAATCCTGATAGTTGGAAGGAATCCTGACAGTTGGAAGGAATCCTGACAGTTGGAAGGAATCCTGAGAGTTGGAAGGAATCCTGACAGTTGGAAGGAATCCTGAGAGTTGGAAGGAATCCTGAGAGTTGGAAGGAATCCTGACAGTTGGAAGGAATCCTGAGAGTTGGAAGGAATCCTGACAGTTGGAAGGAATCCTGAGAGTTGGAAGGAATCCTGACAGTTGGAAGGAATCCTGACAGTTGGAAGGAATCCTGACAGTTGGAAGGAATCCTGATAGTTGGAAGGAATCCTGACAGTTGGAAGGAATCCTGACAGTTGGAAGGAATCCTGACAGTTGGAAGGAATCCTGACAGTTGGAGAGGAATCCTGACAGTTGGAAGGAATCCTGAAGTTGGAAGGAATCCTGAGAGTTGGAAGGAACCCTGACAGTTGGAAGGAATCCTGAGAGTTGGAAGGAATCCTGACAGTTGGAAGGAATCCTGAGAGTTGGAAGGAATCCTGACAGTTGGAAGGAATCCTGACAGTTGGAAGGAATCCTGACAGTTGGAAGGAATCCTGATAGTTGGAAGGAATCCTGACAGTTGGAAGGAATCCTGACAGTTGGAAGGAATCCTGACAGTTGGAAGGAATCTGACAGTTGGAAGGAATACTGACAGTTGGAAGGAATCCTGACAGTTGGAAGGAATCCTGACAGTTGGAAGGAATCCTGACAGTTGGAAGGAATCCTGACAGTTGGAAGGAATCCTGACAGTTGGAAGGAATCCTGACAGTTGGAAGGAATCCTGACAGTTGGAAGGAATCCTGACAGTTGGAAGGAATCCTCACTACTTGCTGATGACAGATATACAACAAGGAAAAGAAGTACTGCAGGAGGCTTAACCTAACATATCTGACATAGCACTTGCGAACTTCAGACTTGCTGTAAGTCTGAAGTCTTAGCAGTTAAATAATGTTTATCAGTAATTTGTAAAACCTAAGAAAAAACGGTAAGGATATATTAGAAGTTCAACATTCTCGCTCAAGTAACTGAAATTAAGAACAGATGTGTTATTCTTAAACCTTAGTAAGGTATATTATAAGGTATATTAATCGTCTGGCACCTTTGTTCACAACTATGTTGTCTAAAAATAATGTACATTACGTAGATGCACAGTATGTTGCAGATGTTAGCATTCATCTTCCTGTTACTTAAACATTTCCCTTGACCCATAATGTTACCAAACACAGTTTTTGTAATGTACAGGTATTTTGTAAACTTCAGGTCCATCCCCAAAAAAGACTCAATACGCGAAATCAAAACCATAGAAGAAGAGGAATAAGAAGAGAAAGAGGAAAGGGAACATGAAGTAGGTAACAGAAAACATTAGGTGACCACGATAGGTATCAGCAAGAGATCGATAATCAATTAAATATTGTAAACAAAGAATTTTTTCACACATCATCTAAAGGGTAACACATATTTACGATGTGTTACAACACATCATGTGCAATGTGTCACAGAGAAGTGCATTACATTTGGATAAGCGCACTGTACGTAAGTCATACGTGCAATACGTTGAACCAAATATAATTTATTAGTACAACTGATAAATTCTTACGTTTCCAAGATATGTCCAGTGAACGAAAAATATTACCGCCACCTGTCCTATAGTTCTGTATATGTAGACAAATTGTTCAGGGAACCGACAAGTTGATAAATTAGACACATGTGAAAAACTTGAGTATCTATATTAAGGAAACGTTTCGCCACACAGGGGCTTCATCAGTCTTGTACAAAGAAGAATGTTGAAGATCGGAAGGAGTTTGAGGTAATCTGGACTGATTACCTCAGTCCCCTTCTGATCACCATTATTCTTTGTATAGGACTGATGAAGCCACTGTGTGGCGAAACGTTTCCTCGGTAAAGACACCCAAGTGTTCCACATGTGTTTAATTTATCAGTTCTGTATATCCGGTTTCCTAGACCATTTACATGACTACCACTATATGAGTTACTTCAAGAGTCTCGTATAGAAAACATAGATCGGTTTTTTCTCTCCTTTCAACACTTCACAATTACAACAATAAACGATGCTATTGCAACCCCTCATCTTTATCATAAAAAACACCTACATATTGTTTAAAAAAGCACAATGAATTAACCGGAATAATTATTTATTCATGACTTAAAGTTATGCAGCCGTTTTAATTGCTTAATCATTTTTATTTATATAAATATTTTCAACCGCATTGCAACGTCCAACTTGTTAAATATTGCAACGTCCAACTTGTTAAAACATTGCAATGAGAAACTTTGTGAAACAATATTTAACATGGAACTATTAGAAATAAATAACACCAGCAGTTGATTGTAGCAATGGTTAGTTGGTTAATTGGGTTTAAAATCTATCGGCTACACGAGAGTTAGTGTAATCTGTTTGCCACAGTAAAAGAATTCTGTTACCCATATGATAAGGGTTAAAATAATCTCGTTTCTGTGACGCCTCACCTCTCACTCTGGTATACCCAGTAACACACTGCTAGACCTCACCTCTCAGTCTGGTATACCCAGTAACACACTGCTAGACCTCACCTCTCACTCTAGTATACCCAGTAACACACTGCTAGACCTCACCTCTCACTCTAGTATCCCAGTAACACACTGCTAGACCTCACCTCTTACTCTAGCATACCCAGTAACACACTGCTAGACCTCACCTCTTACTCTGGCATACCCAGTAACACACTGCTAGACCTCACCTCTCACTCTGGTATACCCAGTAACACACTGCTAGACCACACCTCTCACTCTAGTATACCCAGAACACACTGCTAGACCTCACCTCTCACTCTGGCATACCCAGAAACACACTGCTAGACCTCACCTCTCACTCTGGTATACCCAGTAACACACTGCTAGACCTCACCTCTCACTCTAGTATACCCAGTAACACACTGCTAGACCTCACCTCTCACTCTAGTATACCCAGTAACACACTGCTAGACCTCACCTCTCACTCTAGTATACCCAGTAACACACTGCTAGACCTCACCTCTCACTCTGGCATACCCAGTAACACACTGCTAGACCTCACCTCTCACTCTGATATACCCAGTAACACACTGCTAGACCTCACCTCTCACTCTGGCATATCCAGTAACACACTGCTAGACCTCACCTCTCACTCTGGTATACCCAGTAACACACTGCTAGACCTCACCTCTCACTCTGGTATACCCAGTAACACACTGCTAGACCTCACCTCTCACTCTGGTATACCCAGTAACACACTGCTAGACCTCACCTCTCACTCTGGTATACCCAGTAACACACTGCTAGACCTCACCTCTCACTCTAGGGATACCCAGTAACACACTGCTAGACCTCACCTCTCACTCTAGTATACCCAGTAACACATTGCTAGACCTCACCTCTCACTCTAGTATACCCAGTAACACACTGCTAGACCTCACCTCTCACTCTGGTATACCCAGTAACACACTGCTAGACCTCACCTCTCACTCTGGTATACCCAGTAACACACTGCTAGACCTCACCTCTCACTCTGGCATACCCAGTAATACACTGCTAGACCTCACCTCTCACTGTAGTATACCCAGTAACACACTGCTAGACCTCACCTCTCACTCTGGCATACCCAGTAACACACTGCTAGACCTCACCTCTCACTCTGGTATACCCAGTAACACACTGCTAGACCTCACCTCTCACTCTAGTATACCCAGTAACACACTGCTAGACCTCACCTCTCACTCTAGTATACCCAGTAACACACTGCTAGACCTCACCTCTCACTCTAGTATACCCAGTAACACACTGCTAGACCTCACCTCTCACTCTGGCATACCCAGTAACACACTGCTAGACCTCACCTCTCACTCTGATATACCCAGTAACACACTGCTAGACCTCACCTCTCACTCTGGCATACCCAGTAACACACTGCTAGACCTCACCTCTCACTCTAGTATACCCAGTAACACACTGCTAGACCTCACCTCCCACTCTAGTATACCCAGTAACACACTGCTAGACCTCACCTCTCACTCTGGTATACCCAGTAACACACTGCTAGACCTCACCTCTCACTCTGGTATACCCAGTAACACACTGCTAGACCTCACCTCTCACTCTGGTATACCCAGTAACACACTGCTAGACCTCACCTCTCACTCTAGTATACCCAGTAACACATTGCTAGACCTCACCTCTCACTCTAGTATACCCAGTAACACACTGCTAGACATCACCTCTCACTCTGGTATACCCAGTAACACACTGCTAGACCTCACCTCTCACTCTGGTATACCCAGTAACACACTGCTAGAACTCACCTCTCACTCTGGCATACCCAGTAATACACTGATAGACCTCACCTCTCACTCTAGTATACCCAGTAACACACTGCTAGACCTCACCTCTCACTCTGGCATACCCAGTAACACACTGCTAGACCTCACCTCTCACTCTGGTATACCCAGTAACACACTGCTAGACCTCACCTCTCACTCTGGCATACCCAGTAACACACTGCTAGACCTCACCTCTCACTCTGGTATACCCAGTAACACACTGCTAGACCTCACCTCTCACTCTGGTATACCCAGTAACACACTGCTAGACCTCACCTCTCACTCTGGTATACCCAGTAACACACTGCTAGACCTCACCTCTCACTCTGGTATACCCAGTAACACACTGCTAGACCTCACCTCTCACTCTGGTAAACCCAGTAACACACTGCTAGACCTCACCTCTCACTCTGGTATACCCAGTAACACACTGCTAGACCTCACCTCTCACTCTGGTATACCCAGTAACACACTGCTAGACCTCACCTCTCACTCTGGTATACCCAGTAACACACTGCTAGACCTCACCTCTCACTCTGGTATACCCAGTAACACACTGCTAGACCTCACCTCTCACTCTGGTATACCCAGTAACACACTGCTAGACCTCACCTCTCACTCTGGTATACCCAGTAACACACTGCTAGACCTCACCTCTCACTCTGGTATACCCAGTAACACACTGCTAGACCTCACCTCTCACTCTGGTATACCCAGTAACACACTGCTAGACCTCACCTCTCACCTTGGCATACCCAGTAATACACTGCTAGACCTCACCTCTCACTCTAGTATACCCAGTAACACACTGCTAGACCTCACCTCTCACTCTGGTATACCCAGTAACACACTGCTAGACCTCACCTCTCACTCTGGTATACCCAGTAACACACTGCTAGACCTCACCTCTCACTCTGGTATACCCAGTAACACACTGCTAGACCTCACCTCTCACTCTGGTATACCCAGTAACACACTGCTAGACCTCACCTCTCACTCTGGTATACCCAGTAACACACTGCTAGACCTCACCTCTCACTCTGGTATACCCAGTAACACACTGCTAGACCTCACCTCTCACTCTGGTATACCCAGTAACACACTGCTAGACCTCACCTCTCACTCTGGTATACCCAGTAACACACTGCTAGACCTCACCTCTCACTCTGGTATACCCAGTAACACACTGCTAGACCTCACCTCTCACTCTGGTATACCCAGTAACACACTGCTAGACCTCACCTCTCACTCTGGTATACCCAGTAACACAATGCTAGACCTCACCTCTCACTCTGGTATACCCAGTAACACACTGCTAGACCTCACCTCTCTCTCTGGTATACCCAGTAACACACTGCTAGACCTCACCTCTCACTCTGGTATACCCAGTAACACACTGCTAGACCTCACCTCTCACTCTGGTATACCCAGTAACACACTGCTAGACCTCACCTCTCACTCTGGTATACCCAGTAACACACTGCTAGACCTCACCTCTCACTCTGGTATACCCAGTAACACACTGCTAGACCTCACCTCTCACTCTGGTATACCCAGTAACACACTTTCTTCCCCGTGTTATCTCCGCTTCATCTTGATCCATTAAGACTGACGGATTAAACACCTCAGGTAAGCAAAAAAAAATCTTTCGGAAAAGTTCAATTTTTAAGGAGTTCTGTTAATTTGGAAAGTTCGGCCTATTACACACACATACATATATATATATGTGTGTGTGTGTGTGTGTGTGTGTGTGTGTGTGTGTGTGTGTGTGTGTATCAGTGTTTGTATTCATCTATTTGTGGTTCCAGGGGTCGATTCATAGCTCCTGGCCCCGCCTTTTCACTGATCGCTACTAGGTCTTCTCTCTCCCTGCTCCATCAGCTTCATCATACCTCGTCTTAAAACTATGTATGGTTCCTGCCTCCACTACATCACTAACATCTCTCTGAATCATCGGAGTCTTCAACTTCCAATTGTGACCCCTTGTTGCTGTGTCCCATCTCTGGAACATACTGTCTTTGTCCACCTTGTCAATTCCTCTCAGTATTTTATATGTCGTTATCATGTCTCCCCTAACCCTCCTGTCCTCCAGTGTTGTCAGGCCGATTTTCCTTAACCTTTCTTCGTAAGACAATTCCCTTAGCTCTGGGACTAGTCTTGCTGAAAACCTTTGCACTTTCTCTAATTTCTTGACGTGCTTGACCAGGTGTGGAGTCCAAACTGTGCTGCATACTCCAATATGGGCCTGACGTACACGGTGTACAGAGTCTTGAACGATTCCCTACTGAGGTATCGGAACGTTATTCTCAGGTTTGCCAGTCGCCCATATGCTGAGTGATGTTTGCAGTCTTTGGCACCTGTAATAAAACTGGGTCTGGTAGTGTGGCAACACTGGTAGTGTAGTGTGGCAACACTGGTAGTATAGTGTGGCAACACTGGTAGTGTAGTGTGGCAACACTGGTAGTGTAGTGTTGCAACACTGGTAGTGTAGTGTGGCAACACTGGTAGTGTAGTGTGGCAACACTGGTAGTGTAGTGTGGCAACATTGGTAGTGTAGTGTGGCAACGCTGGTAATGTAGTGTATGACTACACTAGTATAGTGTGGCTACACTTGTGGTGTAGTGTGGCAACACAGGTGGCGTAGTGTGGCAACACAGGTGTAGTGTGGCAACACAGGAGGTGTAATGTGGTAACACAGATGGTGTAGTGTGGCAACATCGCTGGTGTAGCATGGTAATACTGATAGTGTATCATGGCACCACGGTCTGGCAACACGGCTAGTGTATCATGGTACCACGGTCTGGCAACACTGCTGTTGCATCATGGCATCACGGTCTGGCAACAATGCTGGTGTATCATGGCACCACGGTCTGGCAGCACTGCTGGTGTATCGTGGCACCACGGTCTGGCAACACTGCGGTTGTATCATGGCACCACGGTCTGGCAACACTACTGTTGTATCGTGGCACCACGGTCTGGCAACACTGCTGGTGTATCATGGCACCACGGTCTGGCAACACTGCTGGTGTATCATGGCACCACGGTCTGGCAACACTGCTGGTGTATCATGACACCACAGTCTGGCAACAGTGCTGTTGTATCGTTGCACCACGGTCTGGCAACACTTCTGGTGTAGCGTGGCAACACTGCTGGTTTACCATGGCACCATAGTCTGGCAACACTGCTGGTGTATCGTGGCACCACGGTCTGGCAACACTGTTAGTGTATCATGGCACCACAGTCTGGCAACACTGCTGGTGTATCATGACACCACGGTCTGGCACCACTGCTGTTGTATCATGGCACCACGGTCTGGCAAGACTGCTGGTGTAGCGTGGCAACACTGCTGGTTTATCATGGCACCATAGTCTGGCAACAATGCTGGTGTATCGTGGCACCACGGTCTGGCAACACTGCTGGTGATTCATGGTACCACGGTCTGGCAACACTGCTGGTGTATCATGGCACCACAGTCTGGCAACACTGCTGTTGTATCATGGCACATCGGTCTGGCAACACTGTTAGTGTATCATGGCACCACAGTCTGGCAACACTGCTGATGTATCATGGCACCACGGTCTGGCAACACTGCTGTTGTATCGTGGCACCACGGTCTGGCAACACTGCTGGTGTAGCGTGGCAACACTGCTGGTGTATCATGGCACCACGGTCTGGCAACACTGCTGGTGTATCATGGCACCACGGTCTGGCAATACTGCTGGTGTATCATGGCACCACGGTCTGGCAATACTGCTGGTGTAATATGGCACCACGGTCAGGCAACACTGGTGTAGCGTGGCAACACTGCTGGTGTATCATGGCACCACGGTCTGGCAATACTGCTGGTGTATCATGTCACCACGGTTTGGCAACACTGCTGGTGTATCATGGCACCACGGTCTGGCAACACTGCTGGTGTATCATGGCACCACGGTCTGGCAATACTGCTGGTGTAATATGGCACCACGGTCTGGCAACACTGCTGGTGTATCATGGCACCACGGTCTGGCAACACTGCTGGTGTGTCGTGGCACCACAGTCTGGCAACACTGCTGGTGTGTCGTGGCACCACAGTCTGGCAACACTGCTGGTGTGTCGTGGCACCACAGTCCGGCAACACTGCTGGTGTGTCGTGGCACCACGGTCTGGCAACACTGCAAGCGTCCTGGGGGCTCGCCACTACCATTAATAATATAAGTATTAACAATATAACATGTGGCCTGCCAAGAACGACTTTCCTACAATATATTTCAGGAGAAAAATCTTTCTTTTGAATATATGTTTCACATGTATTGCAATTCCCAGTGAAAGTTGATGGAGTTACTACACCAATCTTAGCAACCTTTGTGGCTCTCGCAAGTTACTGTGGTCGCTCTTCTTGGTGGTCGCTGCTGCAAACTTATCGTATGTCGTTATAATAAATGGGTAAGAGAATTAAAATTATTTTTTCACTCTATAAAATTTTGAACTTGATTATTATTCACTCTTGTCTTGCGGTTACTATTACATTTCCGAAATGAAAAACACAATATTTATTGGAAATAGTGATGTTTATAGATTATTGATTTGATGAGGAATGATAGACGATATATAACATTTTTCATTTGTTACATAAAACAGTCCAATATTCTTCCGAACTTTGTGAATTGGTGTAAATTTTATAATAGCATAAATATCCCGCTTTCATAGCTTTGTTTGCCCTACTTCACACTGGACATAATTGTTAGCAAAGCTGTATTTTAGATACCATCACATAACCACTACTTTAGTCCGAGTGTGTTCAAGGGAAGGTTTATGGACGAGAATTGGCTTCATTTTGTGGGCTAGTAATTATCCAGCCTTCTGGATAATACTTTTAATAACCCCGTACCTCCTCCTAATTTCCATACTACGGATTCTCTGCATAATATTCACACCACACATTGCCCTCAGACACGACATCTCCACTGCCTCCAGCCTTCTTCTTGTTGCTACAGTCACCACCCATGCTTCACACTCATACAAGAGTGTTGGTATAACTATACTCTCATACATCCCCCTCTTTGCTTCAATGTATAACGTTCTTTGTCTCCACAGATTCCTCAGTGCACCATTCACCTTTTTCGCCTCGTTAATTCTGTGATTCACCTCGTCTTTCAAATACCCATCTGCTGACAAGTCCACTCCCAAATATCTAAATACATTCAATTCCTCCATACTCCCTCCAATCTGATATCCAGTCCCAAAAGCACAGTGTCATCAGCAAAGAGTAACTGTGACAACTCCCACTTTGTGTTAGATTCTGCATCTCTTAATTAATCCCACACCTCTTGCCAACACCCGAGCATTCACTTCTCTTACAACCCCATCTATAAATAAAATGAATAACCACGGTGACATCACACATGCCTGTCTAAGGCCTACTTTTACTGGGAAAAAATCTCTTTCTCTCCTACCTACTTTAACCTGAGCCTTAGTATCCTCATTAAAAATCATCACTACTTTCAGTAACCTACCATCTATTCCACATTTGCAACATCTGCCACATTGCCCATCTATCCACCCTTTCAGTAGCCTTTTCGAAATCCATAAAAGCAAAAAAAAAAACTCTTTACCCTTATCTAAATACTGTTCACCTATAAGTTTCACTGTAAACACTTGGTCTACACACCCATTAACCTTCCTAAAGCCTTGTCCATCTGCGATCCAGCTCTCCAACTTACCTTTAATTCTTTCAATAACGCTGGTCAACAGTGTTTGAAAAGTTGTATGCTTCTTAAATGAGATTAGTTAAATCTTATGTATTTTCATGTCCTGAATCCAAATATCACCTTGAAAAATGCTTATTGGTTTAAAGATACGAGACATGTAATATTTGGTTATTTTATTATTACGTACAATATGTGTCAGTATGTTTTAAACTAATCCATAAATACTCTCTGCCTTTTTGTTTGACGCTTATAGTGACATGTTACATCCCATGTTCTTGTAAGACTTGATGAGGTTTTCCACCAATTCTTCATAGTTGTCTTCCCTTCTGTTTCCCAGAAATCCCTTCGCTACTAAGTTGAATGCTTCCCAAGCAGCTCTCTCCTCCCCATGAAGGTCTGATTCAAAGTCACCATCTTTAAGAAGCTCTCGAATCTGAGGACCATTGAAGACTCCCTCTCTTATCTTAGCGTCGCTCAGTGAGAGGAATTTTGATGTTAAATACTTGAATCCCTGACCGGATTTGTCCATAGCTTTTACAAAAAATTTTATGAGCCCCAGTTTTATGTGTAGTGGTGGTAGCAAAATTTTGTTTGGTTCAATGGGAGGTGGATGTTGAACATTGTTCATCCCAGGCTCTATTGATTGATGAGGTGGCCAGTCTCTCCTGATGTAGTGGGAACCTCTTGCACGACTGTCCCAGTCACAGAATGGGACAGCCCTAAGAAAATCACCTACGTTTCACCTCAAAATATAAACTTGGAGAGCACAACCACCTTGTATGACTGCTGGAACAATAATGAAGGTCAGTGAGACTGTGAGTGTGGTAAGAAACACACTGCCACAAGCCTGTTACAACCTGTTGTGACACGTAGGTCTATATTGAAAAGTAGAGTAACAAACAATTTTAACCATGATATTCATTATCATTGACCTAAAATTAGTTGGATACTCTGGTCTCGGAAGCATTTTGGTTGTTGACCAGTGTAATAACTCTACCATACACTTTGCCAGGTATACTCAACAGGCATATTCCCCCTATAATTTTTACACTTTCTTTTGTCTCCTTTGCCTTTATACAAAGAAACTATGCACGCTCTCTGTCAATCCCTAGGTATCTTCCCTTCTTCCATACATTTATTAAATAAAAGCACCAACCATTCCAAAACTATATCTCGCCTGCTTTTAACATTTCTGTCTTCATCCCTTTCATTCTACCCACTGTCTCGCGCACCTCCCCCACACTCACAACTGGCTCTACCCTCACTCCTACAAGATGTTATGCCTACCTGCCCAATGCACGAAATCACAGCTTCCCTATCTTCATCAATGTTTAACAGTTTCTCAAAATATTCCCTCCCTCTTCCCAATACCTCTAACTCTCCAAGTAATAATCCTCTTCTTTTTTTCAACTGTCAAATCCATTCATTCCTTAGGCTTCCTCAACTTATTAATCTCGCTCCAAAACTATTTCTTATTCTCAACAAAATTTGTTGACAGCATTTCACCTACTCATTTGCTCTCCTTGTACATTCCTTCATCATTCTCTTATCCTCTCTTTTTCTCTCTATATACTCCTCACTCCTTAAGCCAAGCTGGCGGGAGATTCCTCTGTAAAAACTTGCATTTGTGGTCACAGTTGTGCCTATGCTAACCTTCCTATGGTGTATAAATATACTTGGTTGGATGAATCTTATTGTAGCCAGCTGGCCCAGTGGTTATTGTAGCCAGCTGGCCCAGTAGTTATTGTAGCCAGCTGGCCCAGTGGCTAGCGCATCGGTCTGGAGTTTTATGACTCTCTGACCGCAGGTTCTATCCCCACCCGTGGTATGGTTTGTTTGTAATCGTGTCATTACGATTTCGTGAGTCCTCACTCCTTGTATCACTTCTACTTCGTAAAAACCCTCTCATATGCTAACTTTTTCTCTCTTACTACTCTCTTTACTTCGTCATTCCACCAATCGCTCTTATTTCCTCTCGCACCCACTTTCCTGTTTTCAATTAGTGTTTTGATATTGTTTTTAGTCTTTAGGTTTATGACGTTTAATACCGATTGACTTCATAAAGGTCATTAAGTTTGCATTTTAATCAGCTTAGTCAAAATTGCTTTATTCCTACAATAGGGATTAAATATACTCTCAGCACATTTTCGCTGGAAAGCATATTTTCAGTGTATATATTCTTATCCCTATCCATTTATTTTCAAACAAAATTAAATACCAGGAGAGGAGTATTGATCGGATTCTTCCTGTAGGTATTGAGAATCTGCACTGAAGAATTTCTTGAACTCTACATCAAAAAATGACCTCACAAGTCTTGAGTTTCCTTCATATATGAGTCTACTTCTGCAGGCATAAATTCGATAAGATGCAAACCCACGAATGGAGCCGTGAAAACAATACTTATTGCTCACAGGTGCCATGGCAAACACTGTCCCAGATTCTTAAGAAATCCTGCATTGACGTCGTGGTAATCAAAACAAAGCCCATACGGGACTTCACGAGAACCTCGACCCCATATACTGGACCCATGCACTGCGACCTCAGAAAAAGGACGAAACATTTATTATGTATATATTGTCGTCATATTGTTCAAGCAAGCTGTTTGATTGCCTCGATGGTGCAAAAGTTAGTTTGTTTAGGGACTTGCTGCTGTTAGTCACTTTTAAGTGTAAGTCGAGTCGAGTCTTACTGAGCCCTAAACACACACATACATATCATTACTCTTGTACTTATGAGTACTTCTCATCATAGCAACGTACCAGACGGTACTTATTAAGAGTAGTACAGTATCTTATTAACTATGCACCTAGCATCATATAATTATATGTACAGAATAACCATGATATATAAGTATACCATGTTATAATCTAAGAGTTGTGTGGGAGCTTATCTCGCTAAATATTCAAGTTACTTTAATTATTATCACCTAGACACCTTTGTTATTAAAAATCTCAGCTTTTATTTGGTTGGTTTGTATGGTCTTTCTGTGTCAGACACTAAGAGAAAACACAGTAATTGTCTGGGGCCCAAGACTGTTCAACAGCCTCCCACCAGGCATAAAGATAATTACCAATAGACCCCTGGCTGCCTTCAAGACGGAGCTGGACAGATACCTCAAGTCAATACAAGATCGTGCGGCCAGCAGTAACAACCTGGTTGATCAGGCCCTTACCCATTGGGACTAGGCCTCTGGGGCGTTGACCCCCGGAACACCCTCCAGGTAGATAAGTATCAATATATTAATGGTATGCATTACCAGTAAGTTGGTGAATATAACACATGTGTAACACCTGGGTCTCCTTATTGATGAGATGCTTTTCTTGCACAGCAGCCATTTTCAAACAAATACAGAGGTGACTTACACATGTGGCCCATACGAAATTTGTTGACAATCAAGAAGTACAAGCCGAAGGAGAGGAATGAGCGTTGAGAGTACATGTTCAGTACACAGATGAACATGACGGAATTTTTACTTCCTCTTCTCATAACATGACAGACACCAGTTTGCCTGTCCAGCAACCTTATACTCGTCGTCCCAGAACGAGGGTATTTGTGTGTGACAGTCCTTACTCCTGATACTTTTGATTCGTATGCAAATTGTTTACAAGCTGAGTTAAATATCAGCTTGCAAACAATTTGCATACGATGCACTGCTGTGCATCGTATATTGTAAATAATCGTTATTTACAATCATGTGTTCACAATTATGTATTAACAACGTATTAATATTGTCGATAATTTAATATTCAGTTTCATGCATGTCATTACCCCAGATTTTGTAGTGTAGTGGTGAGCGCTTCATTTAATACCTTCGTAATATAGTCCTAGTATATATATACTCGTATATGCATTAAGATCACTGTAAACAGGTGGTATAATGTGCAGAACAACCACTGTGAAAAGAATAGTGAACTTTCAGGCGCTTTCGTGATTTCTCACATTATCAAGGAACTATAATGTGACAAATCACGAAGGTACCTGAAAGTTCCTTATTCTTTTCACAGTGGTTGTTCTGCATACTCGTATATGTCACGCCACTGTCATGCTCTTACTCTGTTTTCCCTATCCTGTGCTTTTGTCCCTGACACAAACTACATCAATAGCTGTAGGTGGGTAAATAATGACTATCAAATGTCTTTTTTTTCAGCTCTCAACAATATTTCAACAAAGGACCGTAAATAAAAACTGGTGTTGGTAAATACAATTAAATCCTAGTAGAGGATATTACTCTCTGATGCACATCTTTTCAATATTACCATGTTCTTTATCAGAGGAATATTGTGGTCAGGAGGCACACGCTGTCATTCGTGTGTTTAATGACTACTTGGATAATAGCCTCGGCTGTATCCCTCTAGGCCTCGTAGGCCTTCCGGGTGCAAGCCATAACTGTCTTAATTGTTTGCTCTATTTAAATGTTACCTAAAATCTGGAACTCCCTGCCTGAAGTCTCTAATGGTCCCATATCTGCTAGTCACTTGAAAGCTATTGTTAAAAAGCATCTCATCTCCGTAATATAATTCACACCAAAAATCCGCTAGTCAAACAATAACAATTACGTAATTTTCTTTTAAAGACTCAAGGTGGGAAAAGGTGTTCAGCCTGTGAGAGTTTATTGTCCCGGTTAACGTCGTCGTCCTCTTCCCGAGTCCCCGCGTGTAAAGGAATATCTGTTTGTCCCGGTTAACGTCGTCGTCCTCTTCCCGAGTCCCCGCGTGTAAAGGAATATCTGTTTGTCCCGGTTAACGTCGTCGTCCTCTTCCCGAGTCCCCGCGTGTAAAGGAATATCTGTTTGTCCCGGTTAACGTCGTCGTCCTCTTCCCGAGTCCCCGCGTGTAAAGGAATATCTTGTAGCACATCAGGGGAGGTGTCTTAATAGAAAAAGAATATAATTTCATTAAAGTCTCCTGCTACTTGCCCCTTCTTCTCATTCCCCTCGTCCTTGTACATCAAGGACGGCATGTGAATCTAAAGAGAATTTATCCTATTAGAGTCTTCTTCTTCCTCCTTTTCCATCTCATCTTTTCCCACTTCATTCACTGAGTTTCTCTCTCCATCCTAATAAAGGAATTGTTCCAGTAAGAGTCGTCTCCAGACCATTCTGTTAGCTTCCTCCTTTTCCTCCTGTTCTATATGGGTTGAGCTGGTTTGGAGATCGATATTTAGAGTCGTCCTACCAAAACCCATAGTATCTTCCTTGTACCTAATAAACCAACCATGGAAAACGTGGAGATACTTCCTATACTTATTCTAAGCTCTAATATATATAATAAAATGCAGTACTGACCTGGACATAATACAATAACCATATTGAGACTGAATATATTAGATGTTAGGTCGACGGACCATAGTCATATTAGCTAGTTAATGGTCCAGGTCGAACCGAAACGTCGTCATAGGTTTCAGCCTCCTATGTGCAGGTTATTTGTGTATTCTTATTTTATCAAAAACTGATTCCCATATCTGTGAGAGGTGTTTATGAAACTGCAACGCAGGACCATGGGACATCCGCAAGACCATGGGACATCTGCGAGACCATGGGACATCTGCGAGACCATGGGACATTTGAAGACCATGGGACATCTGCTACTAAACGGAGTCACCTGTAGTGTCTTCTTCGTGGAGAGACAAAGTTACTACCAGTGATCATTGGAAAAATAACACATGCAGTAAAGTGATCTATCCTCGCCCACGCAGTGCTTATCGAGTCACAGACAGATCTGTCTGTGACTCGATAAAGCCACTGTGTGGCAAACGTGTCAATAAAGGATCACTTATACCTAGTGTTTATTTTCCATTGTGTCGTATTTTATACCATTTATTTCCACCAGTGATCATTATTATGAAAAGATTTCTGTTCCGGGGGAAGCCTGTGAGACGGTCACAAATCTCTGTGACTCACTCAAATAATATTTTTATTAATCTCGGCAGACAGTGAACGACAGGTGATGTCTCTGGGGAGAACGAGAGAGACAGTTCGCTACGCTTGTCACAACGATCGCAGGATTAAGTTTCCTCTCTGGAGTCTTGTCTGAATTAATTTAAGGAATTACACCTCAGCAATTACTTGAGTAACAGTGTAATGCTGCTATTATTTTTTTTGTGTCAGTTAAAGAATATAGATAAACTATAGAGTTTATCTTTATTTCTGCCCAACTTCAGTAAATTTTAAGTGAAAAAAGAATTAGTGAAGTGTAAATAATCTCTCGCTTGCCTGTACGTCTTCTCTATGTACATCATGATATCTGTGTTACAGTGCCATCTATGTTACATAAGAACATAAGAAAGGAGGAACACTGCAGAAGGCCTTCTGGCCCATACAAGGCAGGTCCTTATCAAAACCACCACTACCTAAGAATTTACGCCAGTACCCACGACACCAATCAAACCCAGCCCCTCCCACTCATATATTTGTCCAATCTCTTTTTAAAGCCACCCAAGGTCCCAGCCTCTATCACCCTACTCGGAAGATTGTTCCACGCATCTACAACTCTGTTCGAAAACCAGTACTTGCCTATGTCCTTTCTAAATCTAAATTTATCCAATTTAAATTCGTTATTTCTGGTTCTTACTTGGTTCGATATCCTCAGTATTTTATTAATATCTCCTTTGTTTATGCCCATCATCCACTTGTACACCTCGATGATATCTCCCCTCATTCTACGTCTCTCCAGAGAGTGGAGATTCAACGCTCTAAGTCTATCTTCATACGGGAGATTTCTTATACTGTAAATCCTTTTAGTCATTCTTCTCTGTATGTTCTCCAATGAATCTATATCCATCCTGTAGTAAGGAGACCAAAACTGAGCTGCATAATCCAAATGAGGTCTCACTAGTGATGTATAGAGCTGTAAAATAACTTTTGAACTTCTGTTGCTTATACTTCTTGAAATAAATCCTAGAAATCTGTTAGCCTTATTGCGCACACTTAGGCACTGTTGTCTTGGCTTTAGATTTCTGCTTACCATGACTCCCAAGTCTTTTTCACATTCTGTATGATCAAGCTCTACTTCACCTAGTTTATAAATTCGAGGGATATTTTCATTACCAAGGACTAGCACCTTACACTTGTCCACATTGAACTTCATCTGCCACTTTTCAGACCAAGACATTAATTTGTCTAAATCCTCCTGGAGTTCACTGGTATCCTAACACAGTGCCATCTGTGTTACAGTGCCATCTGTGTTAGTGCCATCTGTGTTAGTGCCATCTGTGTTAGTGCCATCTGTGTTAGTGCCATCTGTGTTACAGTGTCATCTGTGTTAGTGCCATCTGTGTTAATGCCATCTATGTTACAGTGCCATATGTGTTACAGTGCCATCTGTGTTACAGTGCCATCTGTGTTAGTGTCATCTGTATTACATTGCTATTTGTGTTGCTCCAGGATTTGTGTTACCATGTCATTTATGCTACTATTCCATATTCTCTACCACGCCATTTATAATTATTTTTCTGTATTACCAGTTAATATAATTGCTCTACAACTAAGAAATGCTCTGCATCCTCTGACATTTTACACTTGTGAACATTGCTTCTCCTTAACGTGCTTAAACACCTTTCACCCTTTCCACACTCATTTGCCAAACTCTACACTGCAACACGTTCATGATAAACACACAACCTCAATTAAAACTCTTCTTAATATTTACACATATCCTGTATCTTTCATCCCCTTTCAGCTTTAAAATCCTTCACCAGCTTTAAACCATTCCACATCTCTTAACCCCAACTCGTCTTCAAAGCTTTTTAAATATTTATGGTCCTTATTTTTCAAACCGGTATTCCTTCAAAGAGTTCTTTGTGTGTGAAGCTTCACCGACGTTGTATAAAAGTTAAACTATTTTTCGGGAATATCAAATGACCATCTAAAAAGCAAACACTTCTGGAGTATCCTGCTCTGGATTTTAACACACACACATGCACACAAGCACACAGAGGAGCTGTGACTCAACCCCTGCAACCACATATAGGTGAGTACGCACACACAAACATAGACGATGAGGGAAGCTGGAAAAATGTTTGTTGATATTAGTTTTCCTCGTCGGGCGAATCTGCAGTCTCCAGCATCTGGCGATGATGTGCCTGACGAATGAATGTCTCTCGCTAGATAAACGAGTATCTGGTGTGAGGTAACTGGCTGTCTCGCTCGAGATAAGCAGCTGTATCTCGTGAAACCGGCTTTTCTCGCTTGAGATACACAGGTGTCTCGTTAAAGGTCAACAGCTGTTTGTCGTCAGAAAAAAAGTTTCTTGAGATGAACGTATGTCTCACTCAGCACTAACTGCCGAGTCTCTATCTCTCTCTCTCTAGAGAGAGAGAGATATGAATGTCTGTCTCGAGATAAATAGATGTCTTTGCGAGATAAACAACGAACGAGTGTCTGTTACCTACCAGATGGAGCTGCCTCTTTAAGTAACGTGTCAAGAACATGGAGAAAAAATTTCGACAGTATCAGTGAAAGGCGAGAAGACAAGTCGGTGAAAGAGAGAGAAAAAAAGGTAAAAATATTTATCGAGAACAAATTTTGGAGAAAGGTGGTAATGGCTTCATGGCGAAGAGGGGAAGAGAGTCAGGAGCCAAGATGATTTAGGCTGTGATGAAATGACCTATTTTATGAGATGGCGTAGAAAGAGAATGGGAATCTTATGAAGCCATGGGCTCCTCGTAAAAAATCATGACAGCTGCTGACGGTGGCACTGGAAGCTATGGTCCTTGCAACCACAGTGAACCGGTTTCGGTTCCCGGACAGGGCAAGAAGGTATGGTTAATAACCAAATACCTACCGAAGCTGATTACCTAACGATAAATAGGCTTCTAGGCTAGGAGTTAGTCGGCTATTGTGCTTTTCGACCTACGGGGGTCATATGCTGTAATTTAGCTAGTGCCAGGCAATGGAGAAAACTAGGTGTATTTGCAGTCGCTGCTCGATCCAAGAAAGATATCCTCCTATTGCATAATTTTAGCCCCCTGTGCAACTGACATAGTGCAGGACGCCACAAGTGTGCAATGCAATTAAATATTAACATCGAAGATTTGAAGCAAATCGGAGGAGGCATTCACAGATCCAAATTTCAAATATCAACTTTGAATGTAATCTATACTGAAGAAAGAGACATGCTTTTGTTATCTTATAAAGACAAATTTCGTATATAAAGAAGCACACTAAGGCCACTCAGAAGTTGCACTATCAGGTTATCATCGCTGAAGGGTTGAAGTCGATCGAATGCGACACTCGGGAAATTATTGCATGCAAAGCACTATTTCAGTTTTACCAGTTTCTTCCCATAATAAAGCAAACTGGGATTCACACAGGTCCAAATCGATCCAAACTTTTCTCAGAGTGACCAGCTTTTAAGCACGTTTGACAAGAAAATACAGTGGACCCCCGGATTTCGTACTGCTCCCAACTCGAACAATTATGTAAGTGTATTTATGTAAGTGTATTTTTGTAAGTGCTTTTGTAAGTATATTTTTAGGGGTCTAAACGGACTAATCTAATTTACATTATTCCTTATGGGAATAAATTCGTTCGGTAACGGCACTCGAACAGCATTCGGGAACGAATTATGGCCGATAACCGGGGGTCCACTGTAATTAAGTTTTGTTTAAACTCTCACAACCGAGGAAGAGTTGGTTCTCAGACGCAGAAATAGATCCAACCAACAACACTAACTCTCAGAGGCCAGCCTGGTTCTCAGGTGAGGACAGGTCAAGCAGATAACCTAGGTGGCCAAGTGGTACGGCCACTGGGCCACTTTGATCACCGGACCTAAGGGGGGTGTTTGAAGGTGGAGGTTCATGGAAGAGATGTGGAGAACCAGCAAAAAATTGTAATAATCGGTATAATTACCGACAATATGTTAGGTAAAAGGACACATGTGCAACTAATGCAACATTTTATTGTGGCAACGTTTCGCTCTCCAGGAGAGAATACATATATATATATATATATATATATATATATATATATATATATATATATATATATATATATATATATATATATATATATATATATATATATATAGATAGATAGATAGATAGATAGATAGATAGATAGATAATGTCGTGCCGAATAGGTAAAACTGGTCAATTAGCAAGAATTCATTTAAAATTAAGTCCTTTCTAAAATTTTATCTTATACATTTAAAGATATATATTTTCATTTATATCAGAATAAAAATTAATGATTTTGTACCAAAAGAACCTTAGGAAACTTGCCTAACCTTATTATAACAAGCGCAATTTAATTTAGCCTAATCCAACTAAATATATTTTATACAAGTTTGCAATAATTTAATAATAAACAAAAACAATGAAATTTTTTTTTTCGTTAGATTCAAAATGATTTTTGCGAAATTATTGCATACACAAATTTTCGCTTGCCCTATTCGGCAAGAAGTGCGTTGCTATTTAAGCCAAACTGGCAAGTTTTTCTTATTCGACCCGACATATATATATATATATATATATATATATATATATATATATATATATATATATATATATATATATATATATATATATATATATATATATATATATATATATATATATATATATGCATTGTTTGCAGTGGGGTTACATTGCAAGAAGCAAATGCGAGATAAAAGGAGCAATATATCATGTTCAATCATCCTCGGATCTGACAGCAAAAAAGAAACAATTGATTGATGAATGGATTTAATTGATTGAGACGATGAACGAGAATCCCACAATAAGAAGTGTGGAAAATATTTCCAACTTGGCCTCTGTGTAGTGTATATAAATACCTAGTTTAGCTATAAACATTTGCATTTTAGATGTATCATAATTTCATATATATATTTTTTGTATGTCATTGTAAATGTAACAATTACTCGTGTGGTCTAATCAGGTCTGGAGAGAAATAGTTGATAAATTGTAAGTTATAAGTCGAGTGTGTGAGATGTCTCATGCGGGTTCACAAGGTCAGAAGGCTGGCACACCCACGCTGCTGTTGCACCCACTCTGCTGGCACACCCACGCTGCTGGCACACCCACGCTGCTGGCACACCTACGCTACTGGCACATCCACGCTGCTGGCACACCCACGCTGCTGGCACACCTACGCTACTGGCACATCCACGCTGCTGGCACATCCACACTGCTGGCACATCCACGCTGCTGGCACACCCACGCTGATGGCACACCCACGCTGATGGCTAACCCACGCTGATGGCACACCCACGCTGATGGCACACCCACGCTTCTGGCACACCCACGCTGCTGGCACATCCACGCTGATGGCTCACCCACGCTGCTGGCACACCCACTCTGATGGCACACCCACTCTGCTGGCACACCCACTCTGCTGGCACACCCACGCTGCTGGCACATCCACGTGGCTGGCACATCCACACTGCTGGCACACCCACGCTGCTGGCACACCCACGCTGATGGCACACCCACGCTGATGGCTCACCCACGCTGATGGCACACCCATGCTGATGGCACACCCACGCTGATGGCTCACCCACGCTGATGGCACACCCACGCTGCTGGCACACCCAAGCTGCAGGCGACTAAGATCAAACACATATAAACCTCTTAACACCACACAAAACATCGGCCAGTGGAAGCCAAGAACTGCATGTCGTCGCGAAATTTTTGATATTTAAACATCCTTAGTAAGACACAGCAGTGAAATCTTGTATGTATATGTGGAATACAAATTATCCCAAAATTAATTTAAATTTTGGATAAAATGCCTATAATTACATCTCAACCACATTTCTCGATTAATAAACAGTTTGTTATGTTTCCTGACGACTCTTACCAAATCTAACATCAATACTTTCTCTTAAGTTTGAAAGAGAGAGACGACTTGGGTGAGACGATCTCACTAGAGGGTTTCACCCGCGGGGAAAATGTCGCCTGGCACAGAGTGCCAGGCGACATGAGACGTCATAATAGCGCTCTGATTCCTGGTATCTGAGAGGCAGATTTTTGACGTTGGTCAGCAACTCCGTCAAGGCCAAAGGTGAATCTGCTCTCCAGCAAACACAACGTAATTAGAACGTCTTAGGGAGAAAGACACAAGTGCGACTAATGCGACATTTTACTGTGGCAACGTTTCGTTCCTGGAGAGAGAAACGTTCCCTCAATAAAATGTCAGATTAGTTGCACTTGTGTCCTTTTACCTAACATATTGTCGATAATTCTACCAATATTATTACATCTTGGTTAGTTTATTGCACTGTAGTGTATCACAGTGTAACACAGTTTATCACAGTGTAACACAGTTTATCACAGTGTAACACAGTGTAACACTTTGTCTATTACACAGTGTAACACCTAGTTTAATACACAGTGTAACACTTAGTTTAATACAATACACAGTATAACACTTAGTTTAATACACAGTGTAACACTTAGTTTAATACACAGTGTAACACTAAGTTTAATACACAGTGTAACAAAATCAGTTTAACTCAGTCATTGACTGAAACTTCTTTATGAATATACAAGTGAAAAAAAGACAGATATTGTATCACTAAGTAACACACAGTAACACACAGTAACACACAGGGTAACACAGACAACAGCACAGAGTAACACACAGGGTAACACAGACAACAGCACACAGTAACATACAAAATAACACAGCACCAGCATGGAACACACACCTGATAAAGTATGTTAAGGAACTGGAGGAAGTGAAGAGCTATACGAAGCGGCAGGTACCAGAGGAGACAAGGACCTGGGGAGACATAGTGACAACGTACAAAATAATCAGAAAGGTTGATAGGGTAAACAGGGATAGACTTTTTGAGAGGCGGGAAACAAGTACTCGGGGGCGCAGTTGGAAGTTTGATGAGGGATGTAGGGTCTATCAAGGTAGTTCATGCTAGGTAGGGTCTATCAAGGTAGTTCATGCTAGGTAGGGTCTATCAAGGTAGATCATGCTAGGGAGGGTCTATCAAGGTAGTTCATGCTAGGTAAAGTCTATCAAGGTAGTTCATGCTAGGTAGAGTCTATCAAGGTAGATCATGCTAGGTAGAGTCTATCAAGGTAGTTCATGCTAGGTAGAGTCTATCAAGGTAGATCATGCTAGGTAGAGTCTATCAAGGTAGATCATGCTAGGTAGGGTCTATCAAGGTAGATCATGCTAGGTAGAGTCTATCACGATAGATCATGTTAGGTAGGGTCTATCAAGGTAGATCATGCTAGGTAGAGTCTATCAAGGTAGATCATGCTAGGTAGGGTCTATCAAGGTAGATCATGCTAGGTAGAGTCTATCAAGGTAGATCATGTTAGGTAGGGTCTATCAAGGTAGATCATGCTAGGTAGAGTCTATCAAGGTAGATCATGCTAGGTAGAGTCTATCAAGGTAGATCATGTTAGGTAGGGTCTATCAAGGTAGATCATGCTAGGTAGAGTCTATCAAGGTAGATCATGCTAGGTAGGGTCTATCAAGGTAGATCATGCAAGGTAGAGTCTATCAAGGTAGATCATGTTAGGTAGGGTCTATCAAGGTAGATCATGCTAGGTAGAGTCTATCAAGGTAGATCATGCTAGGTAGGGTCTATCAAGGTAGATCATGCTAGGTAGGGTCTATCAAGGTAGATCATGTTAGGTAGGGTCTATCAAGGTAGATCATGTTAGGTAGGGTCTATCAAGGTAGATCATGTTAGGTAGGGTCTATCAAGGTAGATCATGTTAGGTAGGGTCTATCAAGGTAGATCATGTTAGGTTGGGTCTATCAAGGTAGATCATGCTAGGTAGAGTCTATCAAGATAGATCATGTTAGGTAGGGTCTATCAAGGTAGATCATGCTAGGTAGAGTCTATCAAGGTAGATCATGCTAGGTAGAGTCTATCAAGGTAGATCATGTTAGGTAGGGTCTATCAAGGTAGTCCATGCTAGGTAGGGTCTATCAAGGTAGATCATGTTAGGTAGGGTCTATCAAGGTAATCATGTTGGTGGTCATCAAGGTAGATCATGTTAGGAGGGTCTATCAAAGGGAGATCATGTTGGAGGGTCTATCAAGGTAGATCATGAGGGGGGGGCTATCAAGGTAGATCATGCTAGGAGGGGCTTCAAGGTAGATCAT
>WNWK01014717.1:0-50332 GCA_009830355.1 Cherax destructor
GGGAACAGAGGAAGTCGAAGCACCTGGTTAATCACCAGGACACTGAAGGAGCAGAATCACCTGACACTGAAGGAGCAGAATCACCTAGTTAACATTAGATGAAAGATAAAGGCTATATAATTGTTGACCCAATGCATTTTAGCAAAAATGTCAATAGATTCTATTATAAAAAATGTTGAAGTTAGTGATTTGTTTGTGTTTATTTTTTGTGGGAAAAAAAATCAATACACACAAAGCTGTGAAAGATATCAGAAATCCTCAATGGGTGTTTGTAGAGCCATCTTTACTCAATAAAGTGTGCAAAAATCATTACAATCCTATTATTAATTTTCCCAAAAAATGGCTCACAATGTCAATAATTGATTTCTGAGTTATTGATATATTTTTTTCTGTAAAACTCTATGGATATGGAGCGCTAAATCTCAACGTGTTGCACACATCAACAATTGTTGAGACCCCAGAGGCGACTGAGCTAGCATTAGTTCCTGCACTTGAAAGGAGGCATCAGAGATATTGCTATGTAGTGTATTTTGAATGAAACAGTCATAAAAATCGTAATTTTGGGTGGGAAAAAAAAAACTAATTGGCAACATGTATTATTTATAAAAGCAAAAACTAAAAAATTACATTTAAGAAAAAAACATACAGAGATATATGATAGAAACAAGCTGTTTACACCAAAATGTTACCAGGATTTTCCACTATTTTTTGATAGTAAAAAATTTTTTTCCAAAATTTTTCAGTCGTCCTTAACATCGCACGACTCTGTGAAGAGGAACATATGAAAGGACCTGAAACTCTTCCCAAGAATTAAGATTAGTCCAATTTATCATTAAATTCTTCCCAAATTGTATTAATTATAAATTAATCCAATTTATATAAACCAAAAGAAATATTCATATTATTTTCAAAGCTGCTTTTAATGAAACATGATTCTATTATATTCCTCTCAACCATGGACTTGCTTGATACAACTTTCTCAGCATTTTGAAAATCAATTGGATGGTTAAAGTCTCTCACATGAATAAATAGAGCATTAGAATCTTGTCCAGTTATAATGCTATATTTATGTTGTTTTAATCTTAGTTCAAGACTTTTACCAGTTTGACCATAATAAACTTTATCGCATATTTTACAGGGAATCTTATAGACACATCCGTCAGCATTTTGGGGAATTTTTATCAAAAGTCTTTTTACTGTATCAAGATTTTTAAATACAACTTTGATATTAAAATTCTTAAGAAAGGAAGGCATATCAACCAAGTTTTCATGGTGTATATATATATATATATATATATATATATATATATATATATATATATATATATATATATATATATATATATATATATATATATATATATATATATATATAGTTGTGTCGAAGCATGCAGGGGATGAGATAAAAAGCTGTAAGCCACCTGCCTGAAAGCTGGCTGCCTTGGATCAACGTCTAGCGTGAGCTGGACGCCAAGTTATTGGTCCAGTGTGGTACGGTCGGCAAAGCACTGCGTACCTTGTCACAAGGTTCGTAGGTTCGAGTCTCCGTCGGCCAGAGATCAGTGTTTGTGAATATTTCGCCTGCTCTTGCGAATTCCTAGCATTGTAAAAATCTCTAGTTGTGTCGATGCATGCAGGGGATGAGATGAAAAGCTGTAAGCCACCTGCCTGAAAGCTGACTGCCTTGGATCAACGTCTAGCGTGAGCTGGATGCCAAGGTATTGGACCATTGTGGTACGGTCGGCAAAGTATATATATATATATATATATATATATAAAATATATATATATATATATATATATATATATATATATATATATATATATATATATATATATATATATATATATATATATATATATATATATATATAATATATATATATATATATATATATATATATATATATATATATATATATATATATATATATATATATATATATATATATATATATATTATATATATATATATCGTGAATTTTATATTTTTTGTTATTAGTCATGGGTGGCAGGTTCATTATGCATAATTATATGTAATTTAAATAAAGATGTCTCACTCATTTTCATTAATTAGTTTCCACCGAGTTTTCTAATTGTGTTTTATCTTTCTCTGTGTCTGTCTTGTTTACATAGAACAATCAAAGGAAAGAATGGATTATTGAGGCAATATAGTATCGTAGCTGGAGAAATGTCATCAGCAGCACAAGCAATGGCAAGAATAGCAACAGCGCTAGTAGTAGTAGCTGATGCAGTAGTACTAACAGGAGTATCACTAGCAATGACCACAACACTAACATTTAAAGTAACACCTCCATTAGTATAACCAGCACCGTAACTACTACCACCATTATCACGGCAACTAGTACCACCAACACAAACATTACCTATCATCTGTATCACAACCTCTATCCGTACTACCATTAATAGCATCAACACCACAATTACAACTATCAGTACCACAATTAGCACCACTTACAGCAACATATTTCAGAGTCTACAGGCATATTAGAATACAATTGGATATAATGATATGAGTATAAAACCTTGTCAAACATACCCCGTTCATGCCCCTTCGGGCGCAGGACAATCACTACTGAGAATAACTATCATTATTTTGTAAAACATGGTATGATAAGCTCCACCTAACGCTTAGCTGATGCTAATCACATCTTAAACTATAAACGAAAGCACCACGTTGGGAAATAAATGGCCAGTATCTGATTCTGAAAGTCAGGGTTACACGGCCATTCAGGCAAAGTGTGACTTCGAAAACCGGCCATGAGCGTCTGCACAATTGTCGGTTTTCTAATCTTTGAAACCTATCGATTACTCCAATTTCATTAGGGCGGCATTTTTCCTTTACATTACCAAAGGTAAAATAACAACAACAACAACAACAACAATAATAATACTAATAGTACTACTACTACTACTACTACTACTACTACTACTAATAATAATAATAATAATAATAATAATAATAATAATAATAATAATAATAATAATAATAATAATAAAATAATTATTATTATTATTATTATTATTATTATTATTATTAATTTTATTATTATTATTATTATTATTATTATTATTATTATTATTATTATTATTATTATTATTATTATTATTATTATTATTATTATTATTATTATTATTATTATTATTATTATTATTATTATTATTAGTATTATTATTATTAGTATTAGTATTAATATTTTTTATAATAATAATTATAATTATTATTATTATTATTAGCAAAGGTATACCAAGCGCTTAAAATGTGTCAGTATTTTATTTCCTCGCGTTAAATATTTTGAATGAGTCATATTGTGAGACTATGTAGCCTGGCACGCCGTTGGTAGCAGTTGCCTGGTTGATTAGTCGGCCTTAGGCTAGGCTAAGATAGTAAGAAATTTCTCGAAACCGATCACCAGTGTCCTTCAGTTGCAAGTCTCTAACATCTCTCTGCTCTCCCGCTGGGCTGTAGGACTACTTTTGAAATAACTCCCAGGTATGTTAAAGCATCAAGCCACCACCCTGTCAACACACTGACAACGTTAACTTTGTCTTCTCGGGAGCTACTCCATGATTATGTCAGCGTATATTACGCCTTGCATCAACATAAAGAGAGTCTAGTGAATAAAGGTGAGAGCTAGGATGATAACATGGTACTAACATTAGTTATTCCCCACTTGGTTAGGAGTCTATTATCAGTTTAGATTCTGGTATCCACTATGTTTGTCCCCTAAAGTGTATGTGGCTGGGATAGGCTGTTAATACAGTCCTGTGCTATGTATCCATCATTAACTGCATCGCTGACTAAATATGCGATGCAGTTAATGATCCATCTTTTGCACTGTTAAGTTTTCTACTTAAAGTCTCCTTAATGACGTGCTCGTGTTAAGGCATAAAATAACGATTTCATAAAAAAAAAAAAATATTTTTGTTTGGCACAATTGAGGAAAGTATGAGAATGATTAATAGAGGGAAGTGCAAGGATAGTTGAAAACTGGAAAGACGATTTTTTTTAGTAGCGAAAAACTCGGTAACGTTCGCTTGTATTTTGTGAAGTTCTAGCTTAGTTGGAATTGTTGTGTACGCGCTGAGTTGAATTCAAGCTGTGCTGAAAGGGTATGTGGTCCAGGTCCAGGAACACAACCCCAACAGTCGGTTGTTGGTCCTATCTTCTTTAAAAGAGGAGGTAAGCTTGCTTGACCTCAGTGCTCTCTATTTCTGTGTATCTGTCATGAAATGCAAGAGAAAAAGAGGGCCACACAATTTCTTGAATCTGGGTCCCTTCGCCAGCATCTAGACACTTCTTTTAAATGGAAGAATACACTAAATAAGTGTGAGATATCTAGCGCGAGATCGTCAGTCTCTGGTGATACTTGTCGCCTCAGCCATCCCCTGGCGGTAACAAACACACACCAGCGAATACTTGAATACTTCACGTAGCAATCTATTCATATGAGCCACTTTTGTTCAAGTTGGAAAAGTTCAGCTGTTTTATAATGCCATAATTTACACAATTTACACACCAAAGCCGAAGATGCTGATGCAAGCTGACCCAGGGAATGTGTCTAGTAGAGAATGATACCTGTCTTCTTGCATAAATATGGAGCAGTTCAGAGTCTGTAATTTGCACAGGCCTCATATCGGTCGTCATGTATAGATTTAGTCATACTGTAATGTGATAACTAGTGTTGCTGATGCAACACCAGTTATCACTGCTAGTACATGTATTTACCTCGACTCTAAGCCGTACGTGCTGATGCTGACTGGCCCTAGCCATCTATCTGGTAACGTAATTCTGTCATAATGGTTCAGCAGCTCTGACAGGCATGATCGTCCCGCTCTAAAGCCACGCTGGTTCGGGTTATGTTGGTTGTGCTGGTCCATGAATTTTGTAATCTGCCTTCTCATCACTCTTTCGAAGATTTTTATGATGTGCTCTACTACCTCCCTTATGCAAAGGAGCTATGACTGCACTCTTTGACTCTTCTAGCAAATATAGCCATATTCTAATTTTCTATTATATTGTGGACTTTCTCTCACATTTCTCACTTTGGAAACCTTGTTTCTCACGTGTAGGGTTCACTGATTCTGTCACCATCACTGACCTTTGCTAGTTACTAAATATGGCCTAAAAACACTAAGAATTAAAGAGCCCTGTCACTTATGTGTGGTTCCAGGGTCGAATCACATCTCCTAATTAAAGAACTTCAAAGTTGTCGTGATACAGTGTTGCAATGATACTTCCACGTCAGTTTCTCTTTCTCTTGATCTTCATACACTTGATGGAAAGTACGATGATCCATTCTTCCTAACTTCGTTATTAGTACTGATTATTTCTTAAACCTGATTTAGAAGCTTATGAAGATTTATTCACTGAGAGTAGTGAATTGATATCATTATAATAATGGTATTTAATACATAAATGATTAGAACTTAAATTCATAAGCACCGTCTGGGCACCTTTATTTAAAGACGTTTCGTAAACCACCAAGTGTCTCTCGATAATCAGCTCAATACAGAAATGGTGGATGGCAATAATGAAATATGAGGTAATCAGTCTTGCAGCCTTACAGAACTATAAACAGAAGACAGTGGAAGATTAGGTAATCAATTAGTCTGGAAGCCGGTGTTCAGTACCTTAGTGTTAGTTTCTTCTGCTTATACCCTAGTGTTAGTTTCTTCTGCTTATACCCTAGTGTTAGTTTTTTCTGCTCACCTCAGCTTTCATTGTCTTCGTATATTATCTCGGTACTGAATCGGCTTAAATATTTATAAATAAAAATACAAAGATATTGCACATGTGTCTAATTCCTCAAGTACTGAATACTTCTTAAATAACATTGAAAATTCTTAGAGAGAACTTCAAGTGATATATTGAACATGCTTTACAAAATTCCAGGTTAGACTGCAATTAATGTTTTTTAAAGCAATTCGACGAAATTATGCAAGAGTTGTGTGATCAACTTTGGCACTAACCTCTCAAGAATAATTAGGAGCCTTCACAGTTACTGCGACTGAACCTTCCCTGTATGTGGACCCTCGTAAGCTCTATTAATGAGATGGTCTGACGCTGATTTGAAAATTGTAGTACAAGATTCAATCGAGAGGATTGCTACCTGGTGTAGACTCCGAGGTTAAAATGAGATTTATGTTTGTCTCTTATTTCTTCTATTACATTGCACCTAATAGTAAATAGGTACATTTAGCTTAGCCCGAGCTTAGCTAGACATATTGGCACTTCCGGTAATACCTACCGCCTTTGTTCACTTAGCAGTAAATGCTATAAGAACCTGGCTGTTAGTCCATTGTTCGGGGTTGCATCCTGGACAGAACAGATCTCCATACACCTGCTACTCGTCTTCACCTATCCCTAAATAGATAAATGGAGCAACTCTCCTATTGTGTGCGGCAGCCTGGAGGTGGGTAGGAGAGTACGGATAATAGTACAAGAGCTGTGATTGAATGACAGCTCTTAACCTTAATTTTTTTTCAACTGTGTTAAAAAATAATTTCTCTCTTTTGTAATAACAGCATTGGAATGCTTTAAATTATAATCTCATGGAAGAGCGACCACATAGTGGACAACATTTGTTTTTTCTGACATTCCACTTCCCTAATATTTCAGCTTTAAGCTGGATATTACAGCGTTTTTTTTTTTTTTCGAAAAAAATTTAGAGATGTTCGTTTGAATCCTGTGTTTTAGAAGAGTTACGTATGAAAACATTGCTTTCGTGCCACATATTTTTGTCATTGGGGCTTTTGTTGGCAAGTTAGCAAGATAAGTTTCTTCTGATGTGTACCAGCTACGTGGCACTATTGTCTAATCTAATCTATTAAAAAGCAAGTAAATTTTTGCAATACATTATAAAACGTGATGATAAGTCCGACATTTTACTTGTCATCGGAGAAATTAAAACTTTCCCATTAATATGAAACAAAACTAAAGGACTTTTTATCTCCGTCATGGTTCAAACAGATCGATATATCTAGCTTTAGCTTTATCTTGTGGGATAGAAGTAAGTTGTTCCAGAAAAAAAAATGAGGTTTTTGTTCTTTGGATAAGGGGAAGGGGGGGTTGCTCCACCCTTTCATCGTCCACGGAAGTTGAGAGCGACATTATGGTGCTGCCTGGCCGGGCTGCCTGGCCGGGCTGCCTGGCCGGGCTCACTTCCAACACTCTCAGATTATTCAGTTTCCTTCAAGTGTTTTAACGTATTTCGCCGTCGTAGAGTGACAATTCTAATACGAACTCACTCATTTAAGAATGTTTCTTGTAACGACTTATTTCCCTTGCAAAAACAACGGTAACACTGTAATGTTAACGTTGCTAATCTGAACAGTCTGAAGAATACAGACTGTTCTATGGTTCTCTTAGCTCTCTAATAAAAAAAATATAAATTAACATTTATATATTCTTGAAAATATTTGCCTTATTGATTGCTAATACAGACTAAAGTTGATTAACTAACGTTAACTTAACCTTATTTAGCTAATTTAACCTAAGAAAATCTAACCAGACCTATCCTAACTTTATCTTTCATGACTAGATGAGTAAGACATATCGAACAGTTAAGTATCATTATTTCGGACAACTGAGCTTAACATTTTTCAAAGCTGAGGGACTGACCACCTGAGAACTACCACCTCACAACTAAAGGAGTTATCACATAATCTTAACTTCTCCAGTGTTTCTGTTGTCTCTATATTTACTCATCTCACTGTCGGCGAAACATTTGGAAATAAAGATGCCTATCTACTGCAAATGTGTTTAACTTATTTACTTGCCGGTATTATCCCATTATTATTATTATAATACAAACCAAAATTAATCCAACCAAAAGCAGCCCACACTAACTCAAACTTAACCCGACTTAACCTAACATATTGTACTTAAAGCAACATATCATAAAAATATGTAATATTTACAAAAATCAGCTTTATTTCTAATAATGCAAAAGAAAAGTTTGGTAGATAAGTCAAAGAAATTATTTCCTCTTATCAGAGGAAGAAAATGGCTCGTAGCTTACAGGTATCCAGTGTCTGGAACACACTAATAGCATTTCATAGCATTTTATATGATTAGAAAAAATATTGAGATAAATAAAGTGTATAAATATTGTATATTTATGTTAAGAAAGATTAACTCTCATTGGTTGCACACCTCGTGCATGCCAGGCTTGATGGCAAAGCTTCGAAACCGTTGAAGGTTTCTTGATCAAAAGAACTAAAGCTACCACTCAACTTCTTAACAACCGGACTAGCCAAGGACTCGAACCCATGTTGTTTTTGGTCCACCTCATGGTGATCGAAAACCACATGACGCTCTAACCCACAGGACCACCAAATCCTACAAGAATCTTGCACCTAGCAGAGTTAGGTGTTTTACCATGATCCGAGGACATACATGGTGTGGATGCCTCTGAGCTAATTTTGTTCTACTCTGCACTGTTCTTTTCCTTTTCCTTCCATAACTGAAGGGTATAACTAAAAAATGAAATGATTAGAACTAAAATTTGAGGAAATTTTGACATATAAATTGTTACAAGCAACATATTCCTTAACTTTAAGTGACTGAAAATGAGGGTTTATTAATTTTACTATTTATAAATATTTCAAATGGCTGCGGGCAGAATAAAACCTTTTGGCTGGCCTAATGTGGCCCACGGGCCGCAGTGTGGAGACCCCTCGTCTAAGAACTGGGAATAGCAAATAGTTACGTGAAATAACTATCCGAACTTGTTGGTTTTCTAAATACAAAATAGGCTTAATTATGGCGTTTGTGCATACTAATGAATCCAAAATTAACACCTAGCTATTTTATTCGAATTCAACTTAACATTTTTATTCAAAGAATTTAGACGATCTATGAAGTGTGGAACATTAGTAGAAGAGGAAGGACAGTGAAACCATCTTCTATGTTACGTAGATAAATGATCTCATCGCCAACGATGGTATTGAGAAGTTCAAGCTCAATTATCCATAAAAATATTAGCAAACAATGGTTACAAAGGTAAAGCCATTGGTATTCCATGCACTTAGCTATGAAAAGCTCCTTCGCATAAAAAAATGGTCTGGGAATCACACAATTCAAAATCATGACGTAAGGTCTTGGAAAATTAACCTCATTTTCATCTGATTATATAATTAACGGTAACTACTTATCTATTATGCACATGAATTATTCAAATTATAATCAACGGAAAACGATAAATATATAAATACTTTCCTGACTATAGAGTTGCAAATAGCGATAATAGTAATAATAATAATAATAATAATAATAATAATAACAATAATAATAATAATAATAATAATAATAATAATAATAATAATAATGACATTAATCAAAATAATAATAATAATAATAATAATAATAATAATAATAATAATAATAATAATAATAATAATAATAATAATAATAATAATAATAATAATAATAATAATATAATAATAATAATAATAATAATAATAATAATAATAATAATAATAATAATAATAATAATAATAATAATAATAATAATAATAATAATAATAATAATAATAATAATAATAATAATAATGATAATAATAACAGCAACAACAATAACAATAGTAATAATCTCTCGGAATTGTTTCAAAGGCAGGATTGCTGGTGTTTTTTTTCCTTTCAAACAAGATAGCTGAGAGTTTTTTTTTTTTTTTTTTTTTTTTTAAGGAACACATAATGGTTCATTAACAACAAAACTTTGCAAAACTCCACTTGTGGTTTCTGAACATAAACACTTAAAAACTAAACATCATAGATATAACATAAAAACCCTGTGTTACAGAAAAATCATGAACACAGGACACTATATCCTATATGGTAATAACAAAGTACCTCTCTCATCTATCTTACTGTAGGGTTTAGTCCTGACTCTTTCTCTTCGACTGCAGACATTCCTCTCACCGGGTATTCTTCGTCTGTCCCCACTTCCCCCTCGCCCCTAGTGGGTCCTTACCGGTGAGTCCTTGAACTGAACTGAAAGTACCTCTACATATAACCTATATGCATATATATATATATATATATATATATATATATATATATATATATATATATATATATATATATATATATATATATATATATATATATATATATATATATATATATCGTGAATTTTATATTTTTTGTTATTAGTCATGGATGGCAGGTTCATTATGCATAATTATATGTAATTTAAATAAAGATGTCTCACTCATTTTCATTAATTAGCTTCCACCGAGTTTTCTAATTGTGTTTTATCTTTCTCTGTGTCTGTCTTGTTTACATAGAACAATCAAAGGAAAGAATGGATTATTGAGGCAATATAGTATCGTAGCTGGAGAAATGTCATCAGCAGCACAAGCAATGGCAAGAATAGCAACAGCGCTAGTAGTAGTAGCTGATGCAGTAGTACTAACAGGAGTATCACTAGCAATGACCACAACACTAACATTTAAAGTAACACCTCCATTAGTATAACCAGCACCGTAACTACTACCACCATTATCACGGCAACTAGTACCACCAACACAAACATTACCTATCATCTGTATCACAACCTCTATCCGTACTACCATTAATAGCATCAACACCACAATTACAACTATCAGTACCACAATTAGCACCACTTACAGCAACATATTTCAGAGTCTACAGGCATATTAGAATACAATTGGATATAATGATATGAGTATAAAACCTTGTCAAACATACCCCGTTCATGCCCCTTCGGGCGCAGGACAATCACTACTGAGAATAACTATCATTATTTTGTAAAACATGGTATGATAAGCTCCACCTAACGCTTAACTGATGCTAATCACATCTTAAACTATAAACGAAAGTACTACGTTGGGAAATAAATGGCCAGTATCTGATTCTGAAAGTCAGGGTTACACGGCCATTCAGGCAAAGTGTGACTTCGAAAACCGGCCATGAGCGTCTGCACAATTGTCGGTTTTCTAATCTTTGAAACCTATCGATTACTCCAATTTCATTAGGGCGGCATTTTTCCTTTACATTACCAAAGGAAAAATAACAACAACAACAACAACAATAATAATACTAATAATACTGATACTACTACTACTACTACTAATAATAATAATAATAATAATAATAATAATAATAATAATAATAATAATAATAATAATAATAATAATAATAATAATCAATTATTATTATTATTATTATTATTATTATTATTATTATTATTATTATTATTATTATTATTATTATTATTAATATTATTTTATTATTATTAATATTATTATTAGTATTGTTATTAATATTTTTATAGTAATAATAATAATAATAATATTTATTATTATTATTATTATTATTATTATTATTATTATTATTATTATTATTATTATTATTATTATTATTATTGTTATTATTATTATTATTATTATTATTATTATTATTATTATTATTATTATTATTATTATTATTATTATTATTATTATTATTATTATTATTATTATTATTATTATTAGCAAAGGTATACCAAGCGCTTAAAATGTGTCAGTATTTTATTTCCTCGCATTATATATTTTGAATGAGTCATATTGTGAGACTATGTAGCCTGGCACGCCGTTGGTAGCAGTTGCCTGGTTGATTAGTCGGCCTTAGGCTAGGCTAAGATAGTAAGAAATTTCTTGAAACCGATCACCAGTGTCCTTCAGTTGCAAGTCTCTAACATCTCTCTGCTCTCCCGCTGGGCTGTAGGACTACTTTCGAAATAACTCCCAGGTATGTTAAAGCATCAAGCCACCACCCTGTCAACACACTGACAACGTTAACTTTGTCTTCTCGGGAGCTATTCCATGATTAAGTCAGCGTATAATACGCCTTGCATCAACATAAAGAGAGTCTAGTGAATAAAGGTGAGAGCTAGGATGATAACATGGTACTTACACTAGTTATTCCCCACTTGGTTAGGAGTCTATTATCAGTTTAGATTCTGGTATCCACTATGTTTGTCCCCTAAAGTGTATGTGGCTGGGATAGGCTGTTAATACAGGTGTAGAACTAACAGTTCTGTGCTATGTATCCATCATTAACTGCATCGTTGACTAAATATGCGATGCAGTTAATGATCCATCTTTTGCACTGTTAACTTTTCTACTTAAAGTCTCCTTAATGACGTGCTCGTGTTGAGTCATAAAATAACTATTTCATAAAAAAAAAATATTTTTGTTTGGCACAATTGAGGAAAGTATGAGAATGATTAATAGAGGGAAGTGCAAGGATAGTTGAAAACTGGAAAGACGATTTTTTTTAGTAGCGAAAAACTCGGTAACGTTCGCTTGTATTTTGTGAAGTTCTAGCTTAGTTGGAATTGTTGTGTACGCGCTGAGTTGAATTCAAGCTGTGCTGAAAGGGTATGTGGTCCAGATCCTGGAACACAACCCCAGCAGTCGGTTGTTGGTCCTATCTTCTTTAAAAGAGGAGGTAAGCTTGCTTGACCTCAGTGCTCTCTATTTCTGTGTATCTGTCATGAAATGCAAGAGAAAAAGAGGGCCACACAATTTCTTGAATCAGGGTCCCTTCGCCAGCATCTAGACACTTCTTTTAAATGGAAGAATACACTAAATAAGTGTGAGATATCTAGCGCGAGATCGTCAGTCTCTGGTGATACTTGTCGCCTCAGCCATCCCCTGGCGGTAACAAACACACACCAGCGAATACTTGAATACTTCACGTAGCAATCTATTCATATGAGCCACTTTTGTTCAAGTTGGAAAAGTTCAGCTGTTTTATAATGCCATAATTTACACAATTTACACACCAAAGCCGAAGATGCTGATGCAAGCTGACCCAGGGAATGTGTCTAGTAGAGAATGATACCTGTCTTCTTGCATAAATATGGAGCAGTTCAGAGTCTGTAATTTGCACAGGCCTCATATCGGTCGTCATGTATAGATTTAGTCATACTGTAATGTGATAACTGGTGTTGCTGATGCAACACCAGTTATCACTGCTAGTACATATATTTAGCTCGACTCTAAGCCGTACGTGCTGATGCTGACTGGCCCTAGCCATCTATCTGGCAGCGTTTGATACCGCAAGTAATGCGTAGATACCGTATAGCCTAGCACTTACCTCTGCTATTGCAAAGACAGGAAACGTTTCCTCTTGCAAACCACGAGAAAACTGAAAAAAAAAAATTGTCGTCGAATGGCCATTGTGGTATCAAACAGAAACAAAAACAATATCAACATATTAGAAGTTACAACATAACGAAAGTTTTCTAGTAAGCAATGTGTGGAATAAATTTATGATTGAACGCAAAGAAGATTCATACATACACACACACACACATACACACACAGGTTGACATATTTCCTAAGATGTGCACCTTCATATGATAACCCTATACTGCACGAATATGACAGTATCCTGAGGCAGATTTTTCCTAAACTACTTAACCTTACTCTAGAAGATGAGCAGTGGGACCAAGCTACACTCCCAGTGAGACTAGTAGACATTGGTGTCCGCAAGTCATCACAGATTGCGCTACCTGCTTTTCTGTCCTCATGCGTTCATCCAGAGGGCTTGTAGCAGCAATTCTCCCTGAACATCTTAGGGACAAGATTGGAGTCCATGACCAAAAGTTCATTGACTGAGCCATGATCTGGTATAATCTAACGGGCTCTGAAACCAGACCTGCTCTCCCCAACAACTACAAACAGTCGCACTGGGATGATATACCTACCTTTGATATACGTTTGAAGAGTTTCCAGAGTTTCTCTACTCTCTGAGCCCGGCCATGGGCCAGGCTCGTCTGGTGCTTGTCTGGTCAACCAGGCTGTTGCTCCTGGAGGCCCGCTGCCCCACATATCCGTCACAGCCTGGTTGATCTGGCACCTGGTGAAGATACTTGTACAGTTTCGTCTTGTTCCAGCCGTGTTTCTGATATCTTCTTGTAAGATGTTGAATAGTCTGGAGCCCCGAATGTTGATACAGTGTTTCCTTATTGTCCCAACCGCACCCCACCTCACTGGGTTTATTTTACACTTCCTCCAATATCTCTCACTCCAGTATGTTGTTATGGCAGTGTGCAGATTTGGGACCAGGCCCTCGAGTACTTTCCAGGTATATATTATCATGTATCTCTCTCTCCGCTCCAATGAGTACATGTTCAAGACTTGAAGGCGTTCCCAATAATTTAGACGTTTCACTGGCTCAATGTGAGCCGTACACGATCTCTGTATTTGTTCCAGCTCTGATATATCTCCTGCTTTGAACGAGGCCGTCAGCACTGAGCAATACTCTAAGTGAGGGAGCACTAGCGATTTGAAGAGTGTCACCATCGACATTATTTCCCTTGTTTAGAAAGTTCTCAAAACCCACCCCGTCATCTTCCTGGCTGTTGTGATCTTTGTATTGTTATGGTCTTTAAAAAAAAGATCTGCTGATATAATTATTCCCAAGTTCTTTACGTGTTCCTTTCGTTTTATTTGGTAACCCTCTTGAGTTTTGTATATAGTGTTCCTTTTGAGTTCTTCATTCTTTCCATACCTAAGTAGCTGAAACTTATCACCAGTGAACGTCATGTTGTTCTCCACTGCCCACTGGAAAACCCTGTTAATGTCTTCCTGTAATTTTTCAGTGTCCTCTACCGTAATGACTTCCATGCTTATTTTAGTGTCATGTGCAAATGATAATACAAAAGTGTGCCAGATGTTTTTATCTATGTCTGCTATGTGGACGAGAAACAGTAGAGGTGCCAGGACAGTGCCTTAGGGCACTGAGCTTTTGACCTCGCTGATGCTGGATATTGCCCTGTTCAGTACTACTTTCTGTGTTCTGTGTGTTAGGAACTCGAAAATCCATCTGCCTACCTTCCTCGTAATGACCATGGCTCTCATTTTGTGCGCTATCAATCCATGATCGCATTTGTCAAACGCCTTTGCAAAATCTGTGTAAATCACATCTGCGTTTTGGTCGTCTTCGAATGCCTCCGTAATTCTGTCATAATGGTTCAGCAGCTGTGACAGGCATGATCGTCCCGCTCTAAAGCCATGCTGGTTCGGGTTATGTTGCTTGTGCTGGTCCATGAATTTTGTAATCTGCCTTCTCATCACTCTTTCGAAGATTTTTATGATGTGCTCTACTACCTCCCTTATGCAAAGGAGCTATGACTGCACTCTTTGACTCTTCTAGCAAATATAGCCATATTCTAATTTTCTATTATATTGTGGACTTTCTCTCACATTTCTCACTTTGGAAACCTTGTTTCTCACTTGTGGGGTTCAGTGATTCTGTCACCATCACTGACCTTTGCTAGTTACTAAATATGGCCTAAAAACACTAAGAATTAGAGAGCCCTGCTGTGGATGCTACGCTAGTGACCGCGGTGTGTGTGTGTGTATGTACTCACCTAATTGTGGTTGCATAGATATACTCAGCTCCTGGCGGGACCAGGAGCTGAGTATATATATGCGTACTCACTTATGTGTGGTTCCAGGGGTCGAATCACATCTCCTAATTAAAGAACTTCAAAGTTGTCGTTAGAACAATTCTCATTTATTCCAGAATTTCTGTTAATTGTGGAATAATTGTACCATTATTGTTAATGCTTCGTGACAGACCGAAACATAGTCTAGTGTTTTCCACTCCAAATTATGCTTTTATTATTTAAAGTGTATTATTACAACGCAGTGTTGCATGGTAGAAAACAGTGTTGCATGGTAGTAAACAGTGTTGCAATGATACTTCCACGTCAGTTTCTCTTTCTCTTGATCTTCATACACTTGATGGAAAGTAAGCTGATCCATTCTTCCTAACTTCGTTATTAGTACTGATTATTTATTAAACCTGATTTAGAAGCTTATGAAGATTTATTCACTGAGAGTAGTGAATTGATATCATTATAATAATGGTATTTAATACATAAATGATTAGAACTTAAATTCATAAGCACCGTCTGGGCACCTTTATTTAAAGACGTTTCGTAAACCACCAAGTGTCTCTCGATAATCAGCTCAATACAGAAATGGTGGATGGCAATAATGAAATATGAGGTAATCAGTCTTGCAGCCTTACAGAACTATAAACAGAAGACAGTGGAAGATTAGGTAATCAATTAGTCTGGAAGCCGGTGTTCAGTACCTTAGTGTTAGTTTCTTCTGCTTATACCCTAGTGTTAGTTTCTTCTGCTTATACCCTAGTGTTAGTTTCTTCTGCTCACCTCAGTTTTCATTGTCTTCGTATATTATATCGGTACTGAATCGGCTAAAATATTTATAAATAAAAAAACAAAGATATTGCACATGTGTCTAATTTCTCAAGTACTGAATACTTCTTAAATAATATTGAAAATTCTTAGAGAGAACTTCAAGTGATATATTGAACATGCTTTACAAAATTCCAGGTTAGACTGCCATTAATATTTTTTAAAGCAATTCGACGAAATTATAAAAGAGTTGTGTGCTCAACTTTGGCACTAACCTCTCAAGAATAATTAGGAGCCTTCACAGTTACTGCTACTGAACCTTCCCTGTATGTGGACCCTCGTAAGCTCTATTAATGAGATGGTCTGACGCTGATTTGAAAATTGCAGTGCAAGATTCAATCGAGAGGATTGCTGCCTGGTGTAGACTCCGAGGTTGAAATGAGATTTATGGTTGTCTCTTATTTCTTCTATTACATTGCACCTAATAGTAAATAGGTACATCTAGCTTAGCCCGAGCTTAGCTAGACATATTGACACTTCCGGTAATACCTACCGCCTTTGTTCACTTACCAGTAAATGCTATAAGAACCTGGCTGTTAGTCCATTGTTCGGGGTTGCATCCTGGACAGAACAGATCTCCATACACCTGCTAGTCGTCTTCACCTATCACTAAATAGGTAAATGGAGCAACTCTCCTATTGTGTGCGGCAGCCTGGAGGTGGGTAGGAGAGTACGGGTAATAGTACAAGAGCTGTGATTGAATGACAGCTGTTAACCTTAATTTTTTTTTGAACTGTGTTAAAAAATAATTTCTCTCTTTTGTATTAACAGCATTGGAATGCTTTAAATTATAATCTCATGGAAGAGCGACCACATAGTGGACAACATTTGTTTTTTTCTGACATTCCACTTCCCTAATATTTCAGCTTTAAGCTGGATGTTACACATATTTCACATATTTTTGTCATGGCGGCTTTTGTTGGCAAGTTAGCAAGTTAAGTTTCTTCTTATGTGTACCAGCTACGTGGCACTATTGTCTAATCTAATCTATTAAAAAACAAGTAAATTTTTGCAATACATTATAAAACGTGATGATAAGTCCGACATTTTACTTGTCATCGGAGAAATTAAGACTTTCCCATTAATATGAAATAAAACTAATGGACTTTTTATCTCCGTCATGGTTCAAACCAGTCGATATATCTAGTTTTAGCTTAATCTTGTGGGATAGAAGTAAGTTGTTCCAGAAAAAAAAATGAGGTTTTTGTTCTTTGGATGAGGGGGGGGGGGTGTTGCTCCACCCTTTCATCGTCCACGGAAGTTAAGAGCGACATTATGGTGCTGCCTGGCCGGGCTGCCTGGCCGGCTGCCTGGCCGGACTGCCTGGCCGGGCTGCCTGGCCGGGCTCACTTCCAACACTCTCAGATTATTCAGTTTCCTTCAAGTGTTTTAACGTATTTCGCCGTCGTAGAGTGACAATTCTAATACGAACACACTCATTTAAGAATGTTTCTTGTAACGACTTATTTCCCTTGCAAAAACAACGGTAACACTGTAATGTTAACGTTGCTAATCTGAACAGTCTGAAGAATACAGACTGTTCTATGGTTCTCTTAGCTCTCTAATAAAAAAATATAAATTAACATTTATATATTCTTGAAAATATTTGCCTTATTGATTACTAATACAGACTAAAGTTGATTAACTAACGTTAACTTAACCTAATTTAGCTAATTTAACCTAAGAAAATCTAACCAGACCTATCCTAACTTTATCTTTCATGACTAGATGAGTAAGACATATCGAATAGTTAAGTATCATTATTTCGGACAACTGAGCTTAACATTTTTCAAAGCTGAGGGACTGACCACCTGAGAACTACCACCTCACAACTAAAGGAGTTATCACATAATCTTAACTTCTCCAGTGTTTCTGTTGTCTCTATATTTACTCATCTCACTGTCGGCGAAACATTTGGAAATAAAGATGCCTATCTACTGCAAATGTGTTTAACTTATTTACTTGCCGGTATTATCCCATTATTATTATTATAATACAAACCAAAATTAATCCAACCAAAAGCAGCCCACACTAACTCAAACTTAACCCGACTTAACCTAACATATTGTACTTAAAGCAACATATCATAAAAAAAATGTAATATTTACAAAAAATCAGCTTTATTTCTAATAATGCAAAAGAAAAGTTTGGTAGATAAGTCAAAGAAATTATTTCCTCTTATCAGAGGAAGAAAATGGCTCGTAGCTTACAGGTATCCAGTGTCTGGAACACACTAATAGCATTTCATAGCATTTTATATGATTAGAAAAAAAATATTGAGATAAATAAAGTGTATAAATATTGTATATTTATGTTAAGAAAGATTAACTCTCATTGGTTGCACACCTCGTGCATGCCAGGCTTGATGGCAAAGCTTCGAAACCGTTGAAGGTTTCTTGATCAAAAGAACTAAAGCTACCACTCAACTTCTTAACAACCGGACTAGCCAAGGACTCGAACCCATGTTGTTTTTGGTCCACCTCATGGTGATCGAAAACCACATGACGCTCTAACCCACAGGACCACCAAATCCTACAAGAATCTTGCACCTAGCAGAGTTAGGTGTTTTACCATGATCCGAGGACATACATGGTGTGGATGCCTCTGAGCTAATTTTGTTCTACTCTGCACTGTTCTTTTCCTTTTCCTTCCATAACTGAAGGGTATAACTAAAAAATGAAATGATTAGAACTAAAATTTGAGGAAATTTTGACATATAAATTGTTACAAGCAACATATTCCTTAACTTTAAGTGACTGAAAATGAGGGTTTATTAATTTTACTATTTATAAATATTTCAAATGGCTGCGGGCAGAATAAAACCTTTTGGCTGGCCTAATGTGGCCCACGGGCCGCAGTGTGGAGACCCCTCGTCTAAGAACTGGGAATAGCAAATAGTTACGTGAAATAACTATCCGAACTTGTTGGTTTTCTAAATACAAAATAGGCTTAATTATGGCGTTTGTGCATACTAATGAATCCAAAATTAACACCTAGCTATTTTATTCGAATTCAACTTAACATTTTTATTCAAAGAATTTAGACGATCTATGAAGTGTGGAACATTAGTAGAAGAGGAAGGACAGTGAAACCATCTTCTATGTTACGTAGATAAATGATCTCATCGCCAACGATGGTATTGAGAAGTTCAAGCTCAATTATCCATAAAAATATTAGCAAACAATGGTTACAAAGGTAAAGCCATTGGTATTCCATGCACTTAGCTATGAAAAGCTCCTTCGCATAAAAAAATGGTCTGGGAATCACACAATTCAAAATCATGACGTAAGGTCTTGGAAAATTAACCTCATTTTCATCTGATTATATAATTAACGGTAACTACTTATCTATTATGCACATGAATTATTCAAATTATAATCAACGGAAAACGATAAATATATAAATACTTTCCTGACTATAGAGTTGCAAATAGCGATAATAGTAATAATAATAATAATAATAATAATAATAATAACAATAATAATAATAATAATAATAATAATAATAATAATAATAATAATGACATTAATCAAAATAATAATAATAATAATAATAATAATAATAATAATAATAATAATAATAATAATAATAATAATAATAATAATAATAATAATAATAATAATAATAATAATAATAATAATAATAATAATATAATAATAATAATAATAATAATAATAATAATAATAATAATAATAATAATAATAATAATAATAATAATAATAATAATAATAATAATAATAATAATAATAATAATAATAATAATAATAATAATAATAATAATGATAATAATAACAGCAACAACAATAACAATAGTAATAATCTCTCGGAATTGTTTCAAAGGCAGGATTGCTGGTGTTTTTTTTCCTTTCAAACAAGATAGCTGAGAGTTTTTTTTTTTTTTTTTTTTTTTTAAGGAACACATAATGGTTCATTAACAACAAAACTTTGCAAAACTCCACTTGTGGTTTCTGAACATAAACACTTAAAAACTAAACATCATAGATATAACATAAAAACCCTGTGTTACACAAAAATCATGAACACAGGACACTATATCCTATATGGTAATAACAAAGTACCTCTCTCATCTATCTTACTGTAGGTTTTAGTCCTGACTCTTTCTCTTCGACTGCAGACATTCCTCTCACCGGCTGTTCTTCGTCTGTCCCCACTTCCCCTCGCCCCTAGTGGGTCCTTACCGGTGAGTCCTTGAACTGAACTGAAAGTACCTCTACATATAACCTATATGCATATATATATATATATATATATATATATATATATATATATATATATATATATATATATATATATATATATATATATATATATATATATATATCGTGAATTTTATATTTTTTTGTTATTAGTCATGGATGGCAGGTTCATTATGCATAATTATATGTAATTTAAATAAAGATGTCTCACTCATTTTCATTAATTAGTTTCCACCGAGTTTTCTAATTGTGTTTTATCTTTCTCTGTGTCTGTCTTGTTTACATAGAACAATCAAAGGAAAGAATGGATTATTGAGGCAATATAGTATCGTAGCTGGAGAAATGTCATCAGCAGCACAAGCAATGGCAAGAATAGCAACAGCGCTAGTAGTAGTAGCTGATGCAGTAGTACTAACAGGAGTATCACTAGCAATGACCACAACACTAACATTTAAAGTAACACCTCCATTAGTATAATCAGCACCGTAACTACTACCACAATTATCACGGCAACCAGTACCACCAACACCAACATTAACTATCATCTGTATCACAACCTCTATCCGTACTACCGTTAATAGCATCAACACCACCATTACAACCATCAGTACCACAATTAGCACAACTTAGAGCAACATATATCAGAGTCTACAGGCATATTAGAATACAACTGGATATAATGATATGAGTATAAAACCTTGTCAAACATACCCCGTTCATGCCCCTTCGGGCGCAGGACAATCACTACTGAGAAAAACTATCATTATTTTGTAAAACATGGTATGATAAGCTCCACCTAACGCTTAACTGATGCTAATCACATCTTAAACTATAAACGAAAGTACTACGTTGGGAAATAAATGGCCAGTATCTGATTCTGAAAGTCAGGGTTACACGGCCATTCAGGCAAAGTGTGACTTCGAAAACCGGCCATGAGCGTCTGCACAATTGTCGGTTTTCTAATCTTTGAAACCTATCGATTACTCCAATTTCATTAGGGCGGCATTTTTCCTTTACATTACCAAAGGAAAAATAACAACAACAACAACAACAATAATAATACTAATAATACTGATACTACTACTACTACTACTACTACTAATAATATAATAATAATAATAATAATAATAATAATAATAATAATAATAATAATAATAATAATCATTATTATTATTATTATTATTATTATTATTATTATTATTATTATTATTATTATTATTATTATTATTAATATTATTTTATTATTATTAATATTATTATTAGTATTGTTATTAATATTTTTATAGTAATAATAATAATAATAATATTTATTATTATTATTATTATTATTATTATTATTATTATTATTATTATTATTATTATTATTATTATTATTATTATTATTATTATTATTATTATTATTATTATTATTATTATTATTATTATTATTATTATTATTATTATTATTATTATATATTATTATTATTATTATTATTATTATTATTATTAGCAAAGGTATACCAAGCGCTTAAAATGTGTCAGTATTTTATTTCCTCGCATTATATATTTTGAATGAGTCATATTGTGAGACTATGTAGCCTGGCACGCCGTTGGTAGCAGTTGCCTGGTTGATTAGTCGGCCTTAGGCTAGGCTAAGATAGTAAGAAATTTCTTGAAACCGATCACCAGTGTCCTTCAGTTGCAAGTCTCTAACATCTCTCTGCTCTCCCGCTGGGCTGTAGGACTACTTTCGAAATAACTCCCAGGTATGTTAAAGCATCAAGCCACCACCCTGTCAACACACTGACAACGTTAACTTTGTCTTCTCGGGAGCTATTCCATGATTAAGTCAGCGTATAATACGCCTTGCATCAACATAAAGAGAGTCTAGTGAATAAAGGTGAGAGCTAGGATGATAACATGGTACTTACACTAGTTATTCCCACTTGGTTAGGAGTCTATTATCAGTTTAGATTCTGGTATCCACTATGTTTGTCCCCTAAAGTGTATGTGGCTGGGATAGGCTGTTAATACAGGTGTAGAACTAACAGTTCTGTGCTATGTATCCATCATTAACTGCATCGTTGACTAAATATGCGATGCAGTTAATGATCCATCTTTTGCACTGTTAACTTTTCTACTTAAAGTCTCCTTAATGACGTGCTCGTGTTGAGTCATAAAATAACTATTTCATAAAAAAAAAATATTTTTGTTTGGCACAATTGAGGAAAGTATGAGAATGATTAATAGAGGGAAGTGCAAGGATAGTTGAAAACTGGAAAGACGATTTTTTTTAGTAGCGAAAAACTCGGTAACGTTCGCTTGTATTTTGTGAAGTTCTAGCTTAGTTGGAATTGTTGTGTACGCGCTGAGTTGAATTCAAGCTGTGCTGAAAGGGTATGTGGTCCAGGTCCTGGAACACAACCCCAACAGTCGGTTGTTGGTCCTATCTTCTTTAAAAGAGGAGGTAAGCTTGCTTGACCTCAGTGCTCTCTATTTCTGTGTATCTGTCATGAAATGCAAGAGAAAAAGAGGGCCACACAATTTCTTGAATCTGGGTCCCTTCGCCAGCATCTAGACACTTCTTTTAAATGGAAGAATACACTAAATAAGTGTGAGATATCTAGCGCGAGATCGTCAGTCTCTGGTGATACTTGTCGCCTCAGCCATCCCCTGGCGGTAACAAACACACACCAGCGAATACTTGAATACTTCACGTAGCAATCTATTCATATGAGCCACTTATGTTCAAGTTGGAAAGGTTCAGCTGTTTTATATTGCCATAATTTACACAATTTACACACCAAAGCCGAGGATGCTGATGCAAGCTGACCCAGGGAATGTGTCTAGTAGAGAATGATACCTGTCTTCTTGCATAAATATGGAGCAGTTCAGAGTCTGTAATTTGCACAGGCCTCATATCGGTCGTCATGTATAGATTTAGTCATACTGTAATGTGATAACTAGTGTTGCTGATGCAACACCAGTTATCACTGCTAGTACATGTATTTACCTCGACTCTAAGCCGTACGTGCTGATGCTGACTGGCCCTAGCCATCTATCTGGTAACGTAATTCTGTCATAATGGTTCAGCAGCTCTGACAGGCATGATCGTCCCGCTCTAAAGCCACGCTGGTTCGGGTTATGTTGGTTGTGCTGGTCCATGAATTTTGTAATCTGCCTTCTCATCACTCTTTCGAAGATTTTTATGATGTGCTCTACTACCTCCCTTATGCAAAGGAGCTATGACTGCACTCTTTGACTCTTCTAGCAAATATAGCCATATTCTAATTTTCTATTATATTGTGGACTTTCTCTCACATTTCTCACTTTGGAAACCTTGTTTCTCACGTGTAGGGTTCACTGATTCTGTCACCATCACTGACCTTTGCTAGTTACTAAATATGGCCTAAAAACACTAAGAATTAAAGAGCCCTGTCACTTATGTGTGGTTCCAGGGGTCGAATCACATCTCCTAATTAAAGAACTTCAAAGTTGTCGTGATACAGTGTTGCAATGATACTTCCACGTCAGTTTCTCTTTCTCTTGATCTTCATACACTTGATGGAAAGTACGATGATCCATTCTTCCTAACTTCGTTATTAGTACTGATTATTTCTTAAACCTGATTTAGAAGCTTATGAAGATTTATTCACTGAGAGTAGTGAATTGATATCATTATAATAATGGTATTTAATACATAAATGATTAGAACTTAAATTCATAAGCACCGTCTGGGCACCTTTATTTAAAGACGTTTCGTAAACCACCAAGTGTCTCTCGATAATCAGCTCAATACAGAAATGGTGGATGGCAATAATGAAATATGAGGTAATCAGTCTTGCAGCCTTACAGAACTATAAACAGAAGACAGTGGAAGATTAGGTAATCAATTAGTCTGGAAGCCGGTGTTCAGTACCTTAGTGTTAGTTTCTTCTGCTTATACCCTAGTGTTAGTTTCTTCTGCTTATACCCTAGTGTTAGTTTTTTTCTGCTCACCTCAGCTTTCATTGTCTTCGTATATTATCTCGGTACTGAATCGGCTTAAATATTTATAAATAAAAATACAAAGATATTGCACATGTGTCTAATTCCTCAAGTACTGAATACTTCTTAAATAACATTGAAAATTCTTAGAGAGAACTTCAAGTGATATATTGAACATGCTTTACAAAATTCCAGGTTAGACTGCAATTAATGTTTTTAAAGCAATTCGACGAAATTATGCAAGAGTTGTGTGATCAACTTTGGCACTAACCTCTCAAGAATAATTAGGAGCCTTCACAGTTACTGCGACTGAACCTTCCCTGTATGTGGACCCTCGTAAGCTCTATTAATGAGATGGTCTGACGCTGATTTGAAAATTGTAGTACAAGATTCAATCGAGAGGATTGCTACCTGGTGTAGACTCCGAGGTTAAAATGAGATTTATGTTTGTCTCTTATTTCTTCTATTACATTGCACCTAATAGTAAATAGGTACATTTAGCTTAGCCCGAGCTTAGCTAGACATATTGGCACTTCCGGTAATACCTACCGCCTTTGTTCACTTAGCAGTAAATGCTATAAGAACCTGGCTGTTAGTCCATTGTTCGGGGTTGCATCCTGGACAGAACAGATCTCCATACACCTGCTACTCGTCTTCACCTATCCCTAAATAGATAAATGGAGCAACTCTCCTATTGTGTGCGGCAGCCTGGAGGTGGGTAGGAGAGTACGGATAATAGTACAAGAGCTGTGATTGAATGACAGCTCTTAACCTTAATTTTTTTCAACTGTGTTAAAAATAATTTCTCTCTTTTGTAATAACAGCATTGGAATGCTTTAAATTATAATCTCATGGAAGAGCGACCACATAGTGGACAACATTTGTTTTTCTGACATTCCAATTCCTAATATTTCAGCTTTAAGCTGGATATTACAGCGTTTTTTTTTTTTTTCGAAAAAAATTTAGAGATGTTCGTTTGAATCCTGTGTTTTAGAAGAGTTACGTATGAAAACATTGCTTTCGTGCCACATATTTTTGTCATTGGGGCTTTTGTTGGCAAGTTAGCAAGATAAGTTTCTTCTGATGTGTACCAGCTACGTGGCACTATTGTCTAATCTAATCTATTAAAAAGCAAGTAAATTTTTGCAATACATTATAAAACGTGATGATAAGTCCGACATTTTACTTGTCATCGGAGAAATTAAAACTTTCCCATTAATATGAAACAAAACTAAAGGACTTTTTATCTCCGTCATGGTTCAAACAGATCGATATATCTAGCTTTAGCTTTATCTTGTGGGATAGAAGTAAGTTGTTCCAGAAAAAAAAATGAGGTTTTTGTTCTTTGGATAAGGGGAAGGGGGGGTTGCTCCACCCTTTCATCGTCCACGGAAGTTGAGAGCGACATTATGGTGCTGCCTGGCCGGGCTGCCTGGCCGGGCTGCCTGGCCGGGCTCACTTCCAACACTCTCAGATTATTCAGTTTCCTTCAAGTGTTTTAACGTATTTCGCCGTCGTAGAGTGACAATTCTAATACGAACTCACTCATTTAAGAATGTTTCTTGTAACGACTTATTTCCCTTGCAAAAACAACGGTAACACTGTAATGTTAACGTTGCTAATCTGAACAGTCTGAAGAATACAGACTGTTCTATGGTTCTCTTAGCTCTCTAATAAAAAAAATATAAATTAACATTTATATATTCATGAAAATATTTGCCTTATTGATTGCTAATACAGACTAAAGTTGATTAACTAACGTTAACTTAACCTTATTTAGCTAATTTAACCTAAGAAAATCTAACCAGACCTATCCTAACTTTATCTTTCATGACTAGATGAGTAAGACATATCGAACAGTTAAGTATCATTATTTCGGACAACTGAGCTTAACATTTTTCAAAGCTGAGGGACTGACCACCTGAGAACTACCACCTCACAACTAAAGGAGTTATCACATAATCTTAACTTCTCCAGTGTTTCTGTTGTCTCTATATTTACTCATCTCACTGTCGGCGAAACATTTGGAAATAAAGATGCCTATCTACTGCAAATGTGTTTAACTTATTTACTTGCCGGTATTATCCCATTATTATTATTATAATACAAACCAAAATTAATCCAACCAAAAGCAGCCCACACTAACTCAAACTTAACCCGACTTAACCTAACATATTGTACTTAAAGCAACATATCATAAAAAATATGTAATATTTACAAAAAATCAGCTTTATTTCTAATAATGCAAAAGAAAAGTTTGGTAGATAAGTCAAAGAAATTATTTCCTCTTATCAGAGGAAGAAAATGGCTCGTAGCTTACAGGTATCCAGTGTCTGGAACACACTAATAGCATTCCATAGCATTTTATATGATTAGAAAAAAAATATTGAGATAAATAAAGTGTATAAATATTGTATATTTATGTTAAGAAAGATTAACTCTCATTGGTTGCACACCTCGTGCATGCCAGGCTTGATGGGAAAGCATCGAAACCGTTTAAGGTTTCTTGATCAAAAGAACTAAAGCTACCACTCAACTTCTTAACAACCGGACTAGCCAAGGACTCGAACCCATGTTGTTTTTGGTCCACCTCATGGTGATCGAAAACCACATGACGCTCTAACCCACAGGACCACCAAATCCTACAAGAATCTCGCACCAAGCAGAGTTAGGTGTTTTACCATGATCCGAGGACATACATGGTGTGGGTGCCTCTGAGCTAATTTTATTCTACTCTGCACTGTTCTTTTCCTTTTCCTTCCATAACTGAAGAGTATAACTAAAAAATGAAATAATTAGAACTAAAATTTGAGGAAATTTTGACATATAAATTGTTACAAGCAACAAAATCAATAACATTAAGTGACTGAAAATGAGGGTTTATTAATTTTACTATTTATAAATATTTCAAATGGCTGCGGGCAGAATAAAACCTTTTGGCTGGCCTAATGTGGCCCACGGGCCGCAGTGTGGAGACCCCTTGTCTAAGAATTGGGAATCGCAAATAGTTACGTCAAATAACTATCCGAACTTGTTGGTTTTCTAAATACACTAAAAATAGGCTTATTTGTGGCGTTTGTGCATACTAATGAATCAAAAATTAACACCCTGCTATTTTATTCGAATTCAACTTAACATTTTTATTCAAAGAATTTAGACGATCTATGAACTGTGGAACATTAGTAGAAGAGGAAGGACAGTGAAACCATCTTCTATGTAACGTAGATAAATAATCTCATCGCCAACGATGGTATTGAGAAGTTCAAGCTCAATTATCCATAAAAATATTAGCAAACAATGGCTACAAAGGTAAAGCCATTGGTATTCCATGCACTTAGCTATGAAAAGCCCCTTCGCATAAAAAAATGGTCTGGAAATCACACAATTCAAAATCATGACGTAAGGTCTTGGAAAATTAACCTCATTTTCATCTGATTATATAATTAACAGTAACTACTTATCTATTATGCACATGAATTATTCAAATTGTAATCAACGGAAAACGATAAATATAGAAATACTTTCCTGACTATAGAGTTGCAAATAGCGATAATAATAATAATAATAATAATAATAATAATAATAATAATAACAATAATAATAATAATAATAATAATAATAATAATAATAATAATAATAATAATAATAATAATAATAATAACAATAATAACAATAATAATAATAATAATAATAATAATAATAATAATAATAATAATAATAATAATAATAATAATAATAATAATAATAATAATAATAATAACAACAATAATATTAATAATAATAATAATATTAATAATAATAATAATAATAATAATAATAATAATAATAATAATAACAACAACAATAATAATAATAATAATAATAATAATAATAATAATAATAATAATAATAATAATAATAATAATAATAATTATAATAATACTACTACTACTACTACTAATAATAATAATAATAATAATAATAATAAACATAACAACAAAATTAATAATACTAATATTAATATTACTACTACTACTACTACTACTACTACTACTACTACTACTAATAATAATAATAATAATAATAATAATAATAATAATAATAATAATAACAATTATAACAATAATAATAATAATAATAATAATAATAATAATAATAATAATAATAATAATAATAATAATAATAATAATAATAATAATAATAATCATAACAACAATAATAATAATAATAATAATAATAATAATAATAATAATAATAATAATAATAATAATAATAATAATAATAATAATAATAATAATAATAATAATAATAATGATAATAATAATAATAATAATAATAATAATAATATAAATAATAATACTAATAATAATAATAATAATAATAATAATAATAATAATAATAATAATAATAATAATAATAATAATAATAATAATAATAATAATAATAATAATATAATAATAATAATAATACAATAATAATAATAATAATCATAATAATAATAATAATAATAATAATAACAGCAACAACTATAACAATAATAATAATAACTCGGAATTGTTTCAAAGGCAGGATTGCTGGTGATATTTTCCTTTCAAACAAGATAGCTGAGAGTTTTTATTTTTTTTTTTTTTCTTAAGAAACACATAATGGTTCATTAACAACAAAACTTTGCAAAACTCCACTTGTGGTTTCTGAACATAAACACTTAAAAACTAAACATCATAGATATAACATAAAAACCCTGTGTTACACAAAAATCATGAACACAGGACACTATATCCTATATGGTAATAACAAAGTACCTCTCTCATCTATCTTACTGTAGGTTTTAGTCCTGACTCTTTCTCTTCGACTGCAGACATTCCTCTCACCGGGTATTCTTCGTCTGTCCCCACTTCCCCCTCGCCCCTAGTGGGTCCTTACCGGTGAGTCCTTGAACTGAACTGAAAGTACCTCTACATATAACCTATATGCAAGAATATCACTAACTATCTCCTGCAAAGAGGCCGTAGGCATCAAGACTGCCAACGTAATAATGCAAAAACTGTGCGTTACTGAACATTACATAATAACAATGATACTAATTCTTATCTGATACCACGCTAGTTGTGATTTCTAAACCAACATATAAAGGATTAACCATCTAATTGAATATTTCAAGTTAATAAGATGAACTTTACAAAAAAAAAAAATTGTCCACAAGACATATAACACTTGACAAAAGACTAACTTAATTTCCTACCCCAATCCTTATTAGACTACTCTTATTACTTAATCCAAGCACGTATCCCAACCCACAGAGCATATATCACCATAACAACATACAATAATTCATAAACACACACACACACACACACACAAAATAAGAACTAAGATCTGCTATACATAATATATATGTACTATGATGATACCCTGAATCATCATACAAAAAAATTCTAATTAAATCCCACACAATAACATCGTGGGCATCAATAATGCCAAAAGATATACAAAACAGTACAATACTTTAACATTGCCGAATGACAATGATATAATGAATATAAAACAGAGCTATACCCTAACATTACATAATGACAATGATACAATGTAAACCTTTTCTGATACCACGTAACTTGTGGTAGTATTACAATGTCTCCACAAATTATAGTTACCTGTTTTAAGAGTACTTATAATGAAAAAGATATGTAAAAATTTGAGAACATTATTAACATGATCCCTTACAACATCCAGGAACAATACCTTCCAGTCTCATAAAACTATCAATTACCATGCTGCAACACTTTAGAAAGCACCCTTTTGCGTACTCCTTTCCCTTGAACCTGTTATATGTCACGTCATAATGTAAAGTCAAGTCCAGCCAGGTTTATACTGTCATCCTCTCATACCTCTGCCCCCGCTTTCTGTGTCAGCTGTCTTTTCCCCATCGCTCAATAAAAGAGCATATTCGTCGCCAGTCGCCCCCCCCCTCCCAACATTCACACTACTAGGTACCCTAAAACCTCATTCAACATAACATCGACCCCTCCCTACCTACTCCTGCTTCCAAAAAATCCAGTCCATTCCAGCTCTACTCTGCATCACTGTAATAACTTTGCTACCGTTAATGTCCTATATCCATCAAAAAAACTCGATACCCATTTACCTCCATATAATAGCCTATTCCTAAACATTGAACGAGCCGCTAAGGCTTTCATCCTACAGTCCCCTCCCACCTCCCTCATTCCCCAGGATACATACAAAAAATCTGCAACTACATACATGTTTGCTCTCCCCACCTCTCTCGATACTCCCACAACATCAAAGCTTAAAGCCCATAAGAACGAAAATTTACTCTTCCCCACCAATCCAATCACCCTTACCAACCACAGCCTCACCCCCTCTAAAGACTCACAAAAATAGACAGCATAATATGCTGTCTCCTCATCCCCACACCTCTGATGCCAATATACCTAATAATAATTTATAGACCACCTCCCTGACCTTAGGCTATAAACAAATCTTCCTGAACCCACCCCAAATCCCCATCCAATCATAAACTGGAAAATTTGCTTGACCCTGTACCACCCCTCCCTTTTCACTCCCCCTCCCCAACCTGCCAACCTTTACCCTTTTAGGCTCCCTCATTACCAACAACTGCCTAGCCATGTCCTCACACACCTGCAGATCCCTCCCCTCCCACTACTTCCGTACATCCTCAATGACCGCTCCTACTCGTTGTCCCCTCACCCCCCCCTTCCGTAAAAAACACTTTTTCACATAAACTGCTTTTACGTGACGTTCCAAAGAAATGAGGCCCAACCCATCCCCTTTCCTGACACTCATCATGACAACTTCCTAGCTAAGCCACGGCCTCCCATACTCCCACACATATCAGAACACTTTCTTCTGTAATTCCCTGATGTCGGCCATCCTTAAAGGATACACCGCAGCTACATTCCACACCTTACTCTAAACATGGGTGTTCACCACCACCACCCGTTGCAACAGCATAACATCCCCCGCCCTCCAACCCCTCATTCTACCCAGAGCCCTACCCATCACCTCTTCAGAATTCACCTGCCTGGCCACTCTCACATCCGCCATATACACAATTCCACAGATCTTTATCCTATCCACAACATTCCATCCATACACCTCCCCAAAGGTCCCTCCCCCCCACGTACCCACCTCCAATAACTTAGACTTGGCGCCATTAACCCTCATCCCCGTTGCCACCCCAAAGACCTCTATAATATGTCCCACATTAACCAGCCCTTCTGTCCCAATAATCAATACAGTAGTATCATCTACATACCATACTATTCCTACACTACTCCCCCCTCTTCCCCTCTCTCACACACCTTTCTTTATTAACCAATAAAAGGGGTCCTGCATGCATGCAAAAAGGATCTGAGATATGGGAAACCCGTGTCTCAGACCCCTTTCCATCACCACCTGTCTCCCCAACTTACCATTCACCTGCACATGCACCTTAGCAGAACTATACAATGTCTCCACCCATTCAGCAATTTCCTCTCCAAATCTGTGACTCCTTAATATAATTCCCAACATGCTTTTATTCACACAATCATAGGCTTCCTTCCAATCTATTCCCAAGACACCTTCCCCTTCCTACCCTCAATAAAATTCCTGATTCTCCCATGTCCTACACTCATACTTCTTCCAGGTATACCAAACTGTCCCTGATGTATGACTTTGTCAATCACCGTTTTCATCCTATTCCCTAAAATTTTTGATCTCCACACATGAGGGATATCGCCCTATAATTTCCCAAGGTCCTCTCCCCCCTCCTTCTGGCACCAGAATAACTACCCCCATCCCTTGCGCCTCCCCCAACCGAACCCCATCCTTCATACAATTAACCAAATTCACTAAACATTCTCTCAACAAATCCCAATGCACTACATAGAAATCGTTTGGTATCCCTTCTAACCCTGGTGTGCCTTCCCTAGACTTAATCTAAACATGCCTCCCCCACCTCCTTCTCACTTATACTTCCACCCAACTCCCCACATTCCCCCTCCCCCAAACGACACATAATCCCTTCCTGAAGGACCTTCCCCTCCTTACCCGTCCCTACACTCATTGATAATTTCTTCCCAAACCAATGATCGGCATAATTGCTTATGCCATCCGTTGTCCTGAGCACCTGTCGTGTCATATCCTCCCACCCCTGTACACACGCCCCGATGGCATGGTGGCTAGCGCTCTTGCTTCATGCACGGAGGGCCCGGGTTCAATTCCTGGTGGGGCCAAAACATTTTGAAGTGTTTCGTTACACACACACACACACACATACATACAACAGGCCTAGTGTCCAATCGACATGTGCCTAGGACAAAATGGTAACTAACACCTCAACCCCCATAATCGTGTTACCCCTCTGCCTATCTCTAAACCTCCTCAACACGCAACCTGATAGTCTATCGCCCCACAACGCCTCCTCAATACCTCCTCTTACTCTGATCTCATCAAAACGATCATTTTGAATATCCCTCAACCTTCCCCGCATCCCCTCTATTTCCCTATACCTACATACCCCTCCCCCATAGCATTCATTAAGCTTCCACCTTGCATCATCCCTTCCTTGATTCCTGTAAAAGTCCCTTATTCCATCATTTGCACTCCCACCAGCCTAAAAAAATCCTTCTCCTGTTCCCCTCCTCCTTCTAACCAGAAGGACCCCCACCATTCCTCAAACGATCTCCCCTCCCCCTCCTCCCACAGCTAATGCACATTCATCTTCCAATAACCATTGTACCATTCCATCCCACTCCACCTCTACTAATACACCACGATGGTCCGAAAAACCAATATCAAGAATTTGCACCCTCCCCACTGTAACGTTTCTCATTGCATAAACACGATCTAACCGGGCTGCATAGCCTCTCATCAAAAAAGTGTGCTCCACTCTCCACCCATCGCCAATTACCACATCAAACACTCCCGCCTCCCTCAATAAAATATGCAATGACCCTAACTCACAACCCGCCCATCTAGGTTCTACATCTTTTTTCCTGAATATACATTTCCAATCCCCACACAGCAGAGTAATCATAGGCAAACCCCGTAAATGATATGTCAAAACCTCCCTTACAAATTCTTCCTTAACATCTCAGTTACTGTCAGCTGGCATATATATTCCCATGAAACATACCAGAATGTCATCCCAATCCCCATCCACCCTCACCACCCGCCCTCCTCCCTCCTCTCAAGCTAACAACCGAAAGGGACTGGACTCCTTCACCCCCACAGCCACCCCACCCTTTAATTTCCCCGAGTTACCTGCATACATCTCATACCCTATTAATCTCAACTCTCGACTACACCTAAAATTATGCTCTTGTATAAAAACTACGTTTACGTCATATCGTCTTAGTACTACCTCCACTCACCTACATTTAATTTTTGCCCTTAGGCTATTAGCATTAATCGTTAAACACTTGAATACGCCAAAAGGGGGCTTTCGTCTGTGCTTCTGTGAGCGGGCCGTGTTACGGGTTATGCCCTGTTATAATTCAATGTCAAAATGAAGTTTTTCTCTTAATATTATATGACTCAATATTAGTTATGTATGTGTTTAGGTAGGAAACTTAGAGGTAAGGGGTGAAGTACTGAGCAGCTTGTTTGTCCACTCCCCCTTCTATACCGAGTAGAGGTCAAACCTAGGCGCTCTACTCAGGTCAGTTCTCTCTCACCCCTGGTACGGTGAGCATTACCATAGAAGGTTCTGAGTTCTCTCTCACCCCTGGTATGGTGAGCATTACCATAGAAGGTTCTGAGTTCTCTCTCACCCCTGGCACGGTGAGCATTACCATAGATGGTTCTGAGTTTTTTCTCACCCCTGGTACGGTGAGCATACCTTCAAAGTCTCTCTGAGACTTCAGTACTCTCTCACCCCTGGTGTGGTGAGCATTCCTTCAGAGGTTCTCTGAGACTCCAGTTCTCTCACCCTTGGCATGGTGAGCATACCCTCAGAAGCTCTTCAGTTCTCTCACATTTGGTATGGTGAGCATACCATCAGAGGCTCTTCAGTTCTCTCACCTTTGGGATGGTGAACATATCTTCAGAGGCTCTTATTTCCTCAAGTTCTATCTACAGGATAGACTTTGGAACTATGGATCACTATCGAGATGTGACTCGTATGGAAACAGTGATAGTGACCTTCAGTGTAGTGATTCTCTGCTCAAGCCTAGTGATAAACCCTAGCTCATTATTGATGTGATTGACATTGTGAAGTGTTGTAAATCAGAGGAAGTGATTTATATATCCCCTTTACGTAGTATTATATTAAGACGGTACAGATAAATGTATATATATCTTATGGTGCTTATATGAGTAACAAGTAAAGGATTATTTAAAGTGTACACCCTCCTAAGAGTAAGGAGGTTGAGATTATTTTATTTTACTAAGAGTCTTAAAGATCTTAGTAGTATACTCTTAAATAAAATCTGGAAAAACCTTTAAAGATCTCATTTCGCCTTGTACTTTGATAATTTCTAGCACCTGCTGTACTGTTGTTATGATTAGCACTAAACTAATTAGTGGTCAACAGGCCAGGATCGTAACAAGTGGGGGCCCGTTAGGGATAGTTTGATCCAAGGAAATTAGAGAAATTATATATGAAATTTACTTAAGATTTATTTAAAAATTTGTATTTAACAGACAATTAACTGTTGGGTTTAGTACTGACTCTTTCTCTTCTCCTTCAGCTCTTCCTCTCACCGGCTATTCTTCGTCTGTCCCCACTTCCCCCTCGCCTCTAGTGGGTCCTTACCTGTGAGTCTGAACTGAACTGAACAATTTTTTTTTCTCTACATTTTCTCTATATTTTACTCATGTTAACTTTTGATATATCTTCAGTAGTAAGATGTGTTGTGGGCTGAGATTATTGGAGAAAGAAGCTAAGAGTAAGGTGTTGTGTGAATGTTATGAGTGGCGCAGTATACAGGCCTGACGCCTCGCCACCCCTTCCCCCCACACCTTGCTCACTCAACCTTTCGAAAAAGCAGTTGCCGTGACGTTACTGCCAATTATTCCACTTCCAATGTTTCAACGAAATATCTCCTGCACTTATTCAAGACTGGTGATAGTATATATATGGCTGTCTCTTACCCTTTTGTGTAGGGAAATTAAATTAAAGCCTTTGCTTACTCCATATGTATTTGAAGTTGTTAAAGTATATAGCGTTTTAAAGGCATTATACTTCAATAGTTAAATATTTTCTGTCTTGCCTAGCTGAAGTAACATGTTTAATCTGACATACAATGTATGTAACTCTTATACTTTTACTTTAACAGTATATGTCCGGAAGTACGGGATTGTCTCAACGGACCTTGCGAAGGGGTGCAGAGCTGCGATGCTACAAATGGTGTATTACTCAGCAGCCATCGCATCTTTGGCCGCTCCTCCACAAGCTCCGTGGACGATACTTCCTTATTATTAAAGCTCCTGGTGCGACCTGTGGTCGTGAGGGGGAGGTGTTACGGGTTATGCCCTGTTATAATTCAATGTCAAAAGGAGGTTTTTCTCTTAATATTATATGACTCAATATTAGTTATGTATGTGTTTAGGTAGGAAACTTAGAGGTAAGGGGTGAAGTACTGAGCAGCTTGTTTGTCCACTCCCCCTTGTATACCGAGTAAAGGTCAAACCTAGGCGCTCTACTCAGGTCAGTTCTCTCTCACCCCTGGTACGGTGAGCATTACCATAGAAGGTTCTGAGTTCTCTCTCACCCCTGGTATGGTGAGCATTACCATAGAAGGTTCTGAGTTCTCTCTCACCCCTGGCACGGTGAGCATTACCATAGAAGGTTCTGAGTTCTTTCTCACCCCTGGTACGGTGAGCATACCTTCAAAGTCTCTCTGAGACTTCAGTACTCTCTCACCCCTGGTGTGGTGAGCATACCTTCAGAGGTTCTCTGAGACTCCAGTTCTCTCACCCTTGGCTCTCACATTTGGTATGGTGAGCATACCATCAGAGGCTCTTCAGTTCTCTCACCTTTGGGATGGTGAACATATCTTCAGAGGCTCTTATTTCCTCAAGTTCTATCTACAAGATAGACTTTGGAACGATGGATCACTATCGAGATGTGACTCGTATGGAAACAGTGATAGTGACCTTCAGTGTAGTGATTCTCTGTTCAAGCCTAGTGATAAACCCTAGCTCGTTATTGATGTGATTGACATTGTGAAGTGTTGTAAATCAGAGGAAGTGATTTATAGATCCTCTTTACGTAGTATTATATTAAGACGGTACAGATAAATGTATGTATCTTATGGTGCTTATATGAGTAACAAGTAAAGGATTATTTAAAGTGTACACTCTCCTAAGAGTAAGGAGGTTGAGATTATTTTATTTTACTAAGAGTCTTAAAGATCTTAGTAGTATACTCTTAAATAAAATCTGGAAAAATCTTTAAAGATCTCATTTCGCCATGTACTTTGATAATTTCTAGCACCTGCTGTACTGTTGTTACGATTAGCACTAAACTAATTAGTGGTCAACAGGCCAGGATCGTAACAGGCCGTGACACCCTTCACTGAAACTCCTTTATCCCTAACACTCCTCTCTCCCTGATCTCATACCCTCACCTGTGCCCCCACCTTCCCCTTCCATGACATCTCTACCCATGTTTTCTTGCCTGTACACTGGGCAGGTGTGAGGACATCATCATCTGACACCTCTCCCGCCCTCTTTCTCTATTCTTTCCCTACCTCCATTACAGCTGTGTCCCCATCCTTATGCGCAACAGCCTCCACTTCCTGCACCTGCAAACTGTCTTCCCCAGCTTCCAGCACGCTAACGGCCTGGTTAATCCTACCCTCCTCCACCTGTAAGTGTCCTTCAACTCCAGAGGGAAACACCTCCGGATTTTCCATAAACGTTCACAACATCTCTTGCAACGGTTGCATTAGGTCCACCTGGAGGTAACCCACCTCCACCAAATTATCAGACTCATTATATTTTTCAGGCCCAACTATTGTTGGAGCACTCAACACCTCAGGGATCGGTACACAACTTTACCCCACACCTTCCACCACATCTGCCCAACTAGCATTTCCCAGTCCTTTCACAGTCTCAGGTGCTGGCTCCTCCAAGGGGGTATGCACCACAGGTACCTTTGGAGCCATTGATCTTGGGGCCATGACGATGGTACACCCTGCCACCATGTGATCGTATGCCCCACACACACGACATGTCCTACACTGTCCCGCATAGGTAACAAACACCTGCGTCCTAAAGTCTTCCAGCAGTACAAAGGACGGTATGGAGATTTTCAAAGTCATTTTCAATGTGAAGGAACCTTCTGGCAACCCGGCATATATTTCTTCATTCCACCGTCCCATAGTCGTAGAATGCACCACAACATACCGTTGAAATACTTCATTGATGTCCACTCCAATGGCCTCAAAAGGCATGTTACGAACTCTCACAAATGTGTAATGTGTCTAGGCATCCCTGAGCCGGACTTCTATCCCAGTGTCGACAGTGAGGCGCTTCTCCTGGTACCTTTCCACAGTTCTTTCATACGCCTCCACAGTACCAAACTTCACGAAGATCCTCGTTGAACCATTCAGCGCAATTCCGTATAGGTCTTCATGACAAATACAAAATGTGTCGCGGATTATCGCCGGCAGCAAAACAGAAGCATTAGCTGGGTAAATAGCTCCCTTAAGTAGCTCCACACACACCGTGCTGCTCCTCCTCCGAACACTGGATGCCATCTTGCAGAAAATCGGAAGTTGCGTAAAGACTGGACCAGGACCAACTGCACAGCACAACCTCTCGGCCCGAGAGCGAAGAGGTCAAATAGCTGAGAAGTGTATCTGCTTCTAGTACATACACACTCATGTAACTCATGTTAGTTTTCTTCATTTTTTTAACAGCTCTTGCTCTTATAAAATATCGTTTAATCTCAATGTGAAAGTAGAGAAGACCTCTTCGTCTGTTATCCATGTATACCATAAAAGGCGGTTAAATTACCGGGAACAAGAGGCTAGTAAGCTCCTCTCCATAAATTTTCAATGTGCGTTGTTGTTTTACGGGTACGAAAGAATTAATGGTGAATAATAAATATCATGAATGAAAGATACTGAATGTTGTAGCTCTAAGCGAAGCAATGCTAAATGGATGTGTAAGAATTCCTTTGTGGAGGAATTATTGCCATTAAACTGAGTGTATTTTAGAGACTAGAGAAAAATAAGGGGTAACAAAATTTAGATTATGAGAAATGTATTACTGTAGGCTTTTATGCTCCTGTTAATGACAGGTGAGTAGAGGAGAGGGAAAGATTTTGGGAGATGTTAAGCAAGTGTTTTCTGGATTTTAAATGCAAATAAGAAAATATTTGTTGAAGGAAACCTAAATGTTAAAGTGAGAGAAACTGTTGTAGTGGTACATGATGTATGGTGATCCAAGTGTGTATGATAATGAGAGCTTCTAACTGAGCTAAGTATAGAAAGACGTTTGGTAATAGCTAAAACGTATTTTAAGAAAATAAGGATAAATAAGTAAATGCGATACAATATAGAGCGTGCTGATAGCAGTTTTATAGACAGTGTAATAGTAGATAAAACGTTGATGGTCTCCAGGCCACAGGCCACCGTGACTTGTTGGTAAAGCTCTCGCTTCACACACTGAGGGTCCGAGGTTTGATTCCCGGCAAAAGTGAAAACATTGGACGTGTTTCTTTACACTGGCTGTCCCTGTTCACCCATCAATAAAAATGGGTACCTGGATGTTAGTCGACTGGTGTGGGTGCATAACAAGGGGCTTTCTATATTGTAGTATGTCACTGATTCACGAAATCGTAATGACACGATTGCAAACAAACCATACCACGGGTGGGGTTCGAACCCGCGGTCTGGAGTTTTGAGACTCTCTGACCGCGGATTAGAATCCCATCCGTGGTATGGTTTATGTCACTGATGTCAGGTATGCCTGCATACCATGTACATGTACTTCTAGAAATTAAAGTATTATTATTATTATTATTATTATTATTATTATTATTATTATTATTATTATTATTATTATTATTATTAATTTTTTAATTATTATTATTATTTTAAGTAAGACGTAGAAGAGGTACATGGTGAAAACCATCACGAGATAAGTGAGAATATTAAAGGAGATTATAAGGGTAAATTAAAACTACGTACTGGAATAAACGTGTGCTAAATAGTTAGTTAAGATAAATTTAAAGAGATGAGTGATATATTTAAAAATGCACTGGTACATTGGGCAACATAAGTTTATGGGTATAAAAGGGTGGTCACTGAATGGAAGAGAAACGATTGGTGGAGTGATGAGATAAACAGGATGGTAAGGAAGAAAAAAATAAAAAATTAAAAGCTATTTCGCAATTTATTAATGATTCCAGGAGAGTAACAGAGGTTAAGAAAACAATATCAACAAGTGCAGAAGTTAAACAACTGAGAGAGAAAGAAGATGAGGTTTAATAAAAAAAAAATTATGTGAATAAGAAAAACGTTTTTAGTGAGATCAATAAATTAATAAATCAAAGAGATGAGTCATAGACGGTAAGGCAGAGGTACTAGGAAGAGAGATTTAAATGTTGATAAAGAAAGGAAGGTAGTGATTTCGTGCGATGGACAGGTAGGTATAATATTTTATAGGAGTGAGGAAGAGCTTGATGTGAGTATTGGTAAAGTATGTGAGGCAGTAGTTTGATTGAAAGAGGTAAAGCAGCCGGGATAGATGGGATCAAGACAGAAATGTGAAGAGCAGGTGGAATCGTTAATTATATGCAAAAATGGAAAAAAAGGATCATGATGGTTTCTTTGTATAAGGAAAGAGGAGGGTAAAAGAGAGTGTAAGAATTATTGGGGAATACGCCTGTTGAGCATGCTGGGTAAAGTGTATGATATATTATTATTGAAAGACTTAAAAATAAGAGAGTGCTATTGCAAATATTAATGAGGTTTAAGGAACAGAAAAAGGATGTGTAGACGAGATGTTTCCAATGAAGCACATAATTGAATATTTACAAGATAAAGCTAGAGTTTTTTTTTTCTTAATGGATTTAGAAAGAGGCATGTGGAAGGGTGGATATGAGAACAATGTTGCAGATGTTGAAAATGTATGGAATAATGATAGCAATATAGAGTTTTTATGAGTATAACGAGGGTCATCACAGGGTGTAAATGAAAGTTGGGTCCATTTTCTAATGAAACTATACCTTAAACAGGAATGTGTGATGTCTGCACGGTTCATTAATACATTAACAGATGGGACTGTAACAGAATTGATTGCTGGATTAATACAAAAGTTGGAAGTGTAATCGCTGCTACATTTTGCAGATGACACAGTTCCATTGAGAGATTGCGAAAGGAAGCTGCAAAGGTTGGCAGACAAATTTGGGAGGATATAATATAAGGAAATTAAAAGTGAACATTGGAAAGAGCAAGGTAATGAGAGTAACAAAAAAATAGGCAATGAAAGATAGCTATCAGGTACGTCTTGCTCTTTCTACTTACACTTAGGTCACACAACACATACATGTACACGTTTATGTATACATACTCATCTGAGTTTTCTTTGATTCCATCTTAATAGTTCTTGCTCTTATTGCTTTTCCTTTCATATCCATGGGGAAGTGGAATGCGTGTTGTAAAAGTCAACTAAAATGCCGGGAACAATGGGCTAGTAACCCATTTTCCTGTATAGATTTACTAAAAAGAAAAAGAAGAAAACCGTTAAATTGGGATGTTTGAATGTGCGTGGATTTTGTGCGAATGATAAGAGAGAGATGATTGTAGATGTTATGAGTGAAAAGAAGCTGGATGTCCTGGCTTTAAGTGAGACAAAACTGAGGGGGTAGGAGAGTTTCAGTGGGGAGAAATAAATAGGATTAGGTCAGGAGTTTCAAATAGAGTTAGAGCTAAAGAAGGAGTGGCAATAATGTTTAATAATCAGTTATGGCAGGTAAAGAAGGAATATAAATGTTTAAAATCAAGCATTATGTGGAGTAAAATAAAGGTTGGATATGAAAAGTGGGTTATAGTAAGTGTTTATGCACCTGGAGAAGAGAGAAGTGTAGAGGAGAGAGAGATTTTGGGAAATGTTGAGTGAGTGTGTGGGGAGTTTTGAACCAAGTGAGAGTAATTGTGGTTGGGGATCTTAATGCTAAAGTGGGTAAAAATGTTGTGGAGGGAATAGTAGGTAAATTTGGGGTGTCAGGGGTAAATGTAAATGGAAAACCGTTAATTGAGCAATGTGTAGAACTATGTTTGATAATAAGTAATACATATTTTATGTAGTTTGTTAGATTATGTATTAGTGGATAAAAGGTTGATAGGTAGGCTTCAGGATGTACATGTTTATAGAGGGGCAACGGATATATCGGATCATTATTTAGTTGTAGCTACAGTTTGAATAAAAGGTACATGGGACTAAAAGAAAATGGCAACAGCAAGTAAGAGAGAGGTAAAAGTGTATAAACTAAGGGAGGAGGAAGTTAGGGTGAGATAAAAGCAACTATTGACAGAAAGGTGGGATAGTGCAAGTATGAGTAGTGGGGGAGGGGGTTGAAGAGAGTTGGGATAGTTTTAAAAATGCAGTATTAGAATGTGGGGCAGAAGTTTGTGGTTATAGGAGGATGGGTGCAGGAGGAAAGAGGAGTGAGTGATGGAATGAAGAAGTAAAGGGTGTGATAAAAGAGAAAAAGGTAGCTTATGAGAGGTTTTTACAAAACAGAAGTGTTAACAGAAGAGCAGAGTATATGGAGAGTAAAAGAAAGGTGAAGAGAGTGGTGAGAGAGTGCAAAAGAAGAGCAGATGAAAGAGTGGGTGAGGCTTTGTCAAGAAATTTTGCTGAAAACAAGAAAACAAATTGGAGTGAGATAAACAAGTTAAGAAAGCCTAGGGAACGAAGGGATTTGTCAGTTAAAAACAGAGTAGGGGAGTTAGTAGGTGGGGAGCTGGAGGTATTGGGTAGATGGCGAGAATATTTTGAGGAACTTTTAAATGTCGAAGAAAAAAGGGAGGCAGTAATTTCATGCACTAGCCAGGGAGGTACAACATCATTTAGGGGTGAAGAAGAGCAGGATGTGAGTGTGGGGGAGGTGCGTGAGGCATTACGTAGAATGAAAGGGGGTAAAGCAGCTGGAACTGACGGGATCATGACAGAAATATTAAAAGCAGGGGAGATATAGTGTTGGAGTGGTTGGTATTGTTGTTTAATAAATGTATGAAAGAGAGGAAGGTACCTAGGGATTAGCAGAGAGCATGTATAGTTCTTTTATATAAATGGAACGGGGATAAAAGAGATTGCAAGAATTATAGGGGAATAAGTTTACTGAGTATACCAGGTAAAGTGTACGGTAGGGTTATTATTAAAATAATTAGAGGTAAGACAGAGAGTAGGATTGCAGGTGAGCAATGAGGCAGGGGATGTGTAGATCAAGTGTTTACATTGAAGCATATATGTGAACAGTATTTAGATAAAGGCAGTGAAGTTTTCATTGCATTTAATGATTTAGAAAAGGCATATGATAGAGTGGATAGGGGAGTAATGTGGCAGATGTTTCAAGTGTATGGAATAGGTAGTAAGTTACTGAATGCTGTAAAGAGTTTTTATGAGGATTGTGAGGCTCAGGTTAGAGTGTGTAGGAGAGAGGGAGATAACTTCCCGGAAAAAGTAGGTCTTAGACAGGGATGTGTAATGTCACCATGGTTGTTTAATATATTTATAGATGGGGTTGTAAAAGAAGTAAATGCTAGGGTGTTGGGGACAGGGGTGGGATTAAATTATGGGGAATTAAATGCAAAATGGGAGTTGACACAGTTACTTTTTGCTGATGATACTGTGCTTATGGGAGATTCTAAAGAAAAGTTGCAAAGGTTAGTGGACAAGTTTGGGAGGGTGTGTAAAGGTAGAAAGTTGAAAGTGAACAAAGATAAGAGTAAGGTGATGAGGGTATCAAAGGATTTAAATAAAGAGAAAATGAAAATCACATTGGAGAAAGGAATTATGGAAGAAGTGAATGTTTTCAGATATTTGGGAGTTGACTTCTCAGCGGATGGGTTTATGAAGGATGAGGTTAACCATAGAATTGATGAAGGAAAAAAAGTGAGTGGTGCGTTGAGGTATCTCTGGAGACAAAAAAAAGTTATCCATGGAAGCAAAGAAGGGAATGTACGAAAATATAGTGGTACCAACACTCATATATGGGTGTGAAGCATGGGTTGCAAATGCTGCAGCGAGGAGGTGGCTGGAGTGTGGAAATTAGGAGGAGGTGTGGAGTTACTAAAAGTACTTGTCAGATGGCTGAAGAGGGGTTGTTGAGGTGGTTTGGTAATTTAGAGAGATTGGATCAAAGTAGAATGACTTGGAGAGCGTATAAATCTTTAGGGGAAGGAAGGAGGGGGTAGGGGTCGTCCTCGAAAACGTTGGAGGGAGGGGGTAAAAGAGGTTTTGTGGGCGAGAGGCTTGGACTTCCAGCAAGCATGTGTGAGCGTGTTAGATAGGAGTGATTGGAGATGAATGGTTTCCGGGACCTGACGAGCTGTTGGAGTGTGAGCAAGGTAATATTGTGTGAAGGGATTCAGGGAAACCAGTTAATTGATTTAGTTGGACTTGAGTCCAGGAAATGGGAAGTACAATGCCTGCACTTTAAACGAGGGGTCTGGGATAGTGACAGCTGGGAGGGACTATTCTCAGCTGTCGTATCTGAGCTCCTCTGCAAAGACAGTGATTATGTATGAGTGAGGTGAAAGTGTTGAATGATGATGAAAGTATTTTCTTTTTGGGGATTTTCTTTCTTTTTGGGTCACCCTGCTTGGGTGGGAGACGGCCGACTTGTTGAAAAAAAATGAGTAAAAGGTTCATTGAGATATCTGTGGAGACAAAGAATATTATTCGCCAAAAAAAAGGAATGCTCCTTAGTATAGTAGTACCAACAATGGTGTTCAGGTCTGAAGCATGGGTTATACACGTTGCAGGGAGGTAGAGGAGGAGGCTGGAGGCAGTGGAGATGTCATGTATGAGGGCAATGTGTAGTGTGAATTTTTTGCTGTGAATTCGTAGTTTGGAGATTAAGAGACGTGGGGTTGCCAAACGTATTATTAAGTGAGCATGGGAAGGGATGTAGATGCGATTTGGACATTTAGACAGGATGTAGAAAAAAAGAGATGACTAGGAGGCCCTACGAATATACTGTAGAGGGAAGGAAGGGTTAGTGTCATCCCAGGAAGTGTTATTTGAATGCTAGGGAACTTCAGCATTCAACAGACTTGTGTGAACATGCAAGATAGGAGTGAGTGGAGGAAAGTGATTTTTATGTTTTGCTGTGTCGCTGGAGAGCGAGCAAGGCACCGTTTTTGAAGGGAATCAATGAAACCTCTTAGCCAGATTTGACTCCTGACGGTAGGCAGTATGGTGCCTGAAATATGAAGGAAGGGTGAAGATGGATACGTTGCTTTACTGAAGGTTATCAAAGGTTGCAAAACTGATTGAATGATTGACAGAGAAAGTTTTTTTTTTTAATAGCCACCCTAACTAGGTGCGAGACGGTAAACGAGTCGATCTTAAAAAAAAAAAAAATAATATTAATAATAATAATAATAATAATAACATTTTATTATTATTATTATTATATAGTATGTAGTATGTAGAAAGTTGGTAGACAGCAACCACCCAGGGAGGTACTACCGTCCTACCAAATGAGTGTGAAACATAAGCCTGGAATTGTTTTGCATGATGGTAGGATTTTTGGTCTCTTTTTCTGTCTCATAAACACGCTAGGTTGCATGTATGTCTTGCTACTTCTACTTACACTTAGGTAACACTACACATGCATGTACAAGCGTATATATACTAACCCCTCTTGTTTTTTCTTCTATTTTTCTTCCTAGTTCTTGTTCTTGTTTATTTCTGCTTATCTTCATAGGGAAGTGGAACAGAATTCTTCATCCGTAAGTTATGCGTGTCATAAGAAACGACTAAATGCCGGGAGCAATAGGCTAGTAACCCCTTCTCTTGTATAAATTACTAAAAACAAGATAAGGAAAAACTTTATAAAATTGGGATTTTTTAATGTGCGTAGATTTAGTGCGGATAATAAGAGATGATTGCTAATGTTATGAATGAAAAGAAGTTGGATGTCATAGCCCTAAGCGAAACAAAGCTGAAGGGGGTTGGCGAGTTTCAGTGGGGAGAAATAAATGGGATTAAGTCAGGAGTATCTGAGAGAGTTAGAGCTAAGGAAGGGGTAGCAATAATGTTGAAGGATTAGTTATGGAGAGAGAAGAGGGAACATAAATGTATAAATTCAAGGATTATGTGGATTAAAATAAGGGTTGGATATGAAAAGTGAGTCATAGTAAGTGCGTATGCACCTGGAGAAGAGAGGAATGTAGAGGAGAGAGAGAGATTTTGGGAGATGTTAAGTGAATATGTAGGAACTTTTGAGTCAAGTGAGAGAGTAATTGAGGTAGGGGACCTAAATGAAAGAGGGAGTGGTAGGTAAGTTTGGGGTACCATGTGTAAATGATAATGGGGAGCATTTGATTGAACTTTGCGCAGAAAGGGGTTTGGTTACAGGTAACACATATTTTAAGAAAAAGAGGATAAATAAGTATACAAGATATGGTGTTGGGCGAAATGACAGTTGTTTGTTGGAATACATATTGGTAGATAAAAGACTGTTGGGTAGACTTCAGGATGAACATGTTTATAGAGGGGCCACAAATATATCTGATCACTTTTTAGTTGTAGCTACAGTGAGAGTAAAAGGTAGATGGGATACATGGAGAATGGAAACAGCAAGTAAGAAAGAATTGAAGATTTATAAACTAAAGGAGGAGGCGGTTAGGGTAAGATATAAACAACTGTTGGAGGACAGATGGGCTAGTGAGAGTATAGGCACTGGGGTAGAAGAAGTATGGGGTAAGTTTAAGAATATAGTGTTAAAGTGTTCAGCAGAAGTTTGTGGTTATAGGAAAGTGGGTGTGGGAGGGAAGAAGAGCGATTGGTGGAATAAGGATGTAAAGAGAGTAGTAAGAGATAAATAGTTAGCATATGAGAGGTTTTTACGAAGCAGAAGTGATGTAAGGAGGGAGGAGTATATGGAGAGAAAAAGAGAGGTTAAGAAAGTGGTGAAGCAATGTAAAAAGACAGCAAATGAGAGGGTGGGTGAGATGTTATCAACAAATTTTGTTGAAAATAAAAAAAAGTTTTGGAGTGAGAATTATAAGTTGAGAAAGCCTAGGGAAAGAATGGATTTGCCAGTTAAAAATAGGAGGGGAGAGTTATTAAATAGAAAGTTAGAGATGGAGGGAATATTTTCAGGAATTGTTAAATGTTGATGAAGAGAGGGAAGCTGTGATTTCGTGTATAGGGCAAAGAGGAATAACATATTATAGGAGTGAGAAAGGACCAGTTGTGTGTGTGGGGAAAGTTCGTGAGGCAGTGAGTAGAATGAAAGGGGTAAAGCAGCTGGGATTGATGGGATAAAGATAAAGGCAGGTGGGGATATAGTTTTAGAGTGGGTAGTTTTTTTATTTAATAAATGTATGGAAGAGAGTAAGGTACCTAGGGATTGGCAGAGAGCATGCATAGTTCCTTTGTATAAAGGCAAAGGGACAAAAGAGAGTGTAAAAAATTTAGGGGAATAAGTCTGTTGAGTATAACTGGTAAAGTGTATGGTAGAGTTAATATTGAAAGAATTAGGAGTAAGACGGAGAGCAGGATAGCAGATGAACAAGGAGGCTTTAGGAAGGGTAGGGGGTTTGTAGACCAAGTGTTTGCAGTGAAACATATAGGTGAACACTATTTATATAAGGGTAAGTAGGTGTTTGTGGCATTTATGGATTTGGAAAAGGCAAATGATAGGGTGGATAGTGGGGCAATGTGGCAGATGTTGCAAATGAATGGAATAGGAGGTAGGTTATTGAAAGCAGTTAAGAGTTTATACGAGGATAGTGAGATTCAGGTTAGAGTATGTAAGCGAGAGTGAGATTATTTCCCAGTAAAAGTAGGCCTTATGCAGGGATGTGTGATGTCACCATGGTTGTTCAATATATTTATTGATAGAGTTGTAAGAGAAGCAAATGCTCGGGTGTTGGCAATTGGTGTGGGGTTAAAAGATAAATAATCTAACACAAAGTGGGAGTTGTCACAGTTGCTCTTTGCTGATGATACTGTGTTTTTGGGGGATTCTTTAGTGAAGTTGCAGAGGTTGGTGGATGAGTTTGGTAGGGTATGTAAAAGTAGGAAATTAAAAGTGAATATAGGAAAGAGTAAGGTGATGAGGATAACAAAAAAAATTGATAACATAAGATTGGATATCAAATTGGAGGGAGAGAGTATGGAGGAGGTGAATGTGTTCAGATATTTGGGAGTGGATGTGTCAGCAGATGGGTATATGAAGGATGAGGTGAATCATAAAATTAACAAGGGGAAAAAAGGTGAGTGGTGCACTGAGGAGCTTGTGGAGACAGAGAACTTTATCCATGAAAGCAAAGAGGGGAATGTATGAGAGTATAGTTATACCATGTTGTGGCCTCCTACTTAACATGATAGTTAGGTAGTTAATCTGCCAGCCGGCAGTACCACTGGGTATGTTATCAGACCCAATGTTGGACTGCTGAGCCGGCTTGACTGACAGTGTACACCAGACTCTCTAACTGGAGAGTGTCCTAGACTCCCAGAGTACTCCAACTGGAGAGTTTTCACCAGACACTCCCAGCTACACCTACTGGAGAGTGTTCGCCAGAATTACCTGTTTGAGAGTGGAGACTCTTGCAGTGTACTCCTGACTCTTTGTGCTGGTGATAAGGCCTTGACTCCATCTACTGGCTTTGAATTCACCAGACTGTTGTACCTGAAATTGTTGTACCTGAAATTGTTGTACCTGAGACTGTTGTACCTGAAATTGTTTTGTTACCCGGAGTTGTGTTACCCGGAGATGTGGCACCAGGAGTTTGTGTCAGGTATTCAGTGTTGTACCCAGAGTTGTGTACCCGGAAAGCTTTGTGTCAGGTGACTATCTAGTGGCACGACACAAGTTAAATAGTCGTGTGATTTTGTGTTGTGTGTAAAGACACGGTGCAAAGGTTTCTTTAGAGATTGGACAAATATATGAGTGGGAGGGGCTGGGTTTGATTAGTGTCGTGAGTACAGGAGTAAATTCTTAGGTAGTGGTGGTTTTGATAAGGACCTGCCTTGTATGGGCCAGTAGGCCTTCTGCAGTGTTCCTCCATTCTTATGTTCTTATGATACTGAGTTCATGATACAGGGGCGTGTCGTGTGACACAGAGAAGGTGTCGTGTGACACAGGGAAGGCTTGTTATGATACGGGAAAAGGGTGTCGTGTGACACGGTTGGAAAGGCGTGTCGTGTGACACAGAGGGCGTGTTGTGTAACACAGAGTGTCGTGTGACACTGAGAGAAGGCGTATGTTACACAGAGACAAGGGTGTCTGATGACACGGAGGAGAAGGCGTGTCCAAGAGGATTGGTAGTGTCCTGAGTGACACAGGAAGATGGCAGCGACTATGACACAGGCACTGAATTTTATGATTGTTTTTACTTGTGCTATTTTATTACATTTTAATACGAGTTGTTATAAAATGTGTATACCAAAGATAAATATGTTTTTACACAAATTATATGATTGCTTTTATGCAAATTATATGAATGTTTTTATATTAATAATAATATAATAAATATTGGAAATTTTTAGTGTTTACTGTTATCCCGAACAGTCCTTTATTACAGAACACTAGTTACAGGCCTTGGGATAAATGCACCCTACCTGGGTGCAGGTAACGTGTTTAGTGGTAACTAGTGTTTTTTTTTTGTAATATACCAACACTCGAGTATGGGTGTGAGACATGGGTTGTGAATGTTGCAACAAGGAGAAGGCTTGAGGCAGTGGAGATGTCGTGTCTGAGGGCAATGTGTGGTGTAAATATAATGCAGAGAATCCGTAGTTTGGAAATTAGGAGGAGGTGTGGGATTACCAAAACTATTATCCAGAGAGCTGAGGAGGGGTTATTGAGATGGTTTGGACATATAGAGATGATGGAACAAAATTGAATGACTACGAGAGTGTATCAATCTGTAGTGGAGGAAGACGGGTTAGGGATCGGCCTAGAAAAGGTTTGGAGGAGTGGGTAAAGGAGGTTTTGTGCGAGGGGCTTGGACTTGCAGCAAGCGTGTGTGAGCGTGTTAGATAGGAGCGAATGGAGACAAATGGTTTTAGGACTTGACGTGCTGTTGGAGTGTAGGCAAGGTAACATTTATGAAGGGTTTCATTGAAACCGGCAGGCCGGACTTGATTCCTGGAGATGGAAAGTACGTTGCCGGCACTCTGAAGGAGGGTGTTAATGTTCCAGTTTTGTAGCTGTAGTGTAAGCACACCTCTGGCAAGACAGTGATGAAGTGAATGATGATGAAAGTTTTTCATTGTCAGGCCCCGTCCTCTTGATTATTAATGAGCAGCACTTCAGCAAGGACTCAGGGATGAGTAACCACGAATGCTTCATCTTACAAATACAGCAAAAATATCACAATAAATTCAATACCAATTCATGCAAAAAAATAAGAGTAACTATTTAAAGGTAAATAATTATGACACAATATCCTTAAGATCTGGTTTGATCCGTCTAATCTATAAAGTCCCTGAAATTCTTAAATTTAACCTCTTTGTTGACTTGTGTTTAATTATAAAATCATTAACACATGATAGTATAAATATAGTCTCAGTTTCAGAGTTATTTTGTTGACGCAAAATAAGGACTCAAAATGTACACAAATAATCCGCACACACAAGAAAGAAGATCTGTAAATTCTAACAAGGTATATTCTTCTTTCTAGTTCAGTGAACAGTCATTTCAGGAAATACCTCGAGGATGATTTCGACAACACGGTTTAA
>WNWK01014718.1:0-32500 GCA_009830355.1 Cherax destructor
TGACTGAAGATGTTTCGCACATCAACATCCAACGCTTCAATGGCACATTTCGAAGCCGTATATAAGTGTAGTACCGGGACACATCTCGAAGCCGTACCTTTAATCCAGTGTTAATGACAATCCTCTTCTCCTGATACGTTTCAACCACTCGCTCATATGCGCTGGCCACTGCAAACTTGAAAAAAATCATCGACGAACCGTTGAGATATTCCAAATAATTCTTCATTGGATATCCCTAAAGAATCCCTCAAAACAGCTGGGAGGAGAACATCTGCGTTGCTTGGGTAAATCGCGCCCTGCAACACTTCAATACAGACAGTATTGACACGTCGTCTGTAGTGCTCCACCATGTTGATGAAAACTACCAGTTCTCAACTCCACCGCTAGGGACCAAAAACAAGCACACCCGCACTCCACAAAGGCTGGGCAGCGAATGCACCATCTAATCCAGGGGCCTTCCCTTTGCTCAAACCCTGCACTGCCTCCCATACCTCTTCCTCGCTAATCTCCCCCTCTGTGTCCATCCTGTCCTCGTTACTAACAATACAGCTAATCCCCTCCCCTATTACTGCCCTTTCTCTCACCCCCCTCTCTCCCTCCTGCAAATACTCCATAACCCAGTGATCTACATAGTTACTTATTCCTTCCATAGTTCTTAGCAATTGTCCCCCCTATACCCCCCCAACTCTTGACACACCTCCATCATCATCATAGTTGAGTCCCTTTGCCGCTTCCTAAAACGTCGGAGCACACAGGCCGATGGCCTGTGTGCAAGATGACCCTCCAAGTACCTCTGCAACCCAAATTTTCCCCAATTCTCCTCCCTGCCCATTTTTGTATAAAACTCCCTGATACATGGCTTCACCCATAATTCCCAACAACACAATAAGTCCCCCGCATTCTGGCCTCTCTCCCATTGCCCCTGCCACCATGCAGCAAAACTCTCTCCCGCACCTACTCCTTGGAGTAAACTAACATTTAATTTCCAATAGCTACCATACCTTTTAATAATCCCTTCCCAGCTGACATCCACCAAAACACCCCTATGGTCGGACTACCCTACGTCCGTCGTTTCTACCCTACCAACTTGTATCGCCCTAGTTACATAAATCCTATCAAATAGTGCCTGATAACCTTGCCTTACAAACGTGTGCTCCACACACCAACCGCCTCCCCTAATTACGTCCATCACCCTGGCCACTCTTAATGCCTCCCACAACACCCCTATGACACACCCCGCTCCCCTGGGCTCTACATCCTTATGCCGTATTACACAGTTCCAGTCTGCTCCTATAATTGTTATCTTAGGCAGTCCTCTCAGATGATACATCAGTACGTCCCACACGAAACTTTCTTTAGTATGCCTACATTGATCCGCCGGCATATACACACTTATAAAACACACACTCACATCTCCCCACACTCCATCCACCCTCACCACCCTACCCTCCTCACCCGCTTCCCACGCTAATAACTTAAAAGAGCTGACCTCATGCATTACCACCGCTGCCCCTCCCTTTAACTTCCCTGAACCACCTGCATACACTCTGTACCCATTCAAACACAAATCCCTTGCACACCTAAAATTATGTTCCTGTACAAAACAAATATCTACCTGAAAACGTCGCATAGTACCTCGAGCCATCGTCGTTTCACCTCGGCCCGAAGGCCGTTAACATATATTTTACGACTTCTGAAGACAACATAGGGAGTTTTCCTCGAAACCTCTGGATTTTTGGTGCTCCTCTCCCCTTCTCCTTCGCCCCCTGACCACGTTTAGACCTGTCTCTTCCTGACACCCCTCCCTGTCCCCAGCGGGTCACATCTACCCATGCTGTTGTACAAACTCTCTGCGCGGGTATGAGCACGTCCTCATCGGCCGCACCCACAGGCCTTTTACGTGAATCACCACTAGTTTCCATAGCTATATTTTCCAACTGGTCATCCTGCCTGTGAACAATAGCCACCACATCCTGCACCACCAGGTGAGATTCCCCATCAGGTGATGGAAGCCCACCCTCCCCAGGCATCTCCACAGGCTCCACATGCCCATCAACAGGCCCTAATAGGGACTCCTCCCCAGGTGTGCCAAGGCAATCTCTGAGGGCATCTTTCAAAACAGGAGGCAAGTTCCCCTGCAAAATCCCCCCTTCTCCAGGTGCAACCCCTCCCTTTGGCTTTTCTGCACCCGAGCCCTCAGGCAAAGTCTGAAGGCTCTGTCCCACACTAGGTGTTATGGGCACCACACTCTCTGCCCTGTCAACCACAGTCTCCTCCATTCGGTCTTCCTGACGACGGTCCAACCTCCTCCCACAAGCAGCTGTGACATGATCATACACCCCACATAGTCTGCAGGTTCGTTGCTGGCCAGCGTATGTGATGTAGACTTTTAAATTCGTTATAAATTCTTGCAATCCTGCGTAAATGCCATCGGTCCATTTGCCCATCACAGCCGTATGGACAACTCCAAATTTCTGGAACACCTGACGAATATCCTCATCATCAACTTCAAATGGGACATTGCGAACTCAAATAAAGGTATAATATCGGGAGATATCCCTCAAGCATACTTCCAAGCCAGCATTGATCACCACTCATTCGTCCTGGAAGGCATCCACAACCCTCTCATATGCCGCCAAAGTTGCAAACTTGACAAAGATGCGGTACGCACCATTCAGTGATATACCTTTCAATTCCTCAGCATGGATGCCATATGCATCATGAAGAATCGCAGGCAACAAAACAGTCGTGTTGTCTTGGTACAATGCGCTTCGCAAGACCTCAACACACACTGTGTTGATCCTTCTCCTTCCCTTAGATGCCATATTGCTGAAAATCAGTAACTCGCTCATTGGCCACCAGGAGTCAGCAGCAAGAGAACCACTCAGCGCAGAGGCCAGGTGGCGAATCCAATATTCCAAGTACATGTATTCCAGGTCCATGTGTTCCAGGTACATGTATTCCAGGTCCATGTGTTCCAGGTACATGTATTCCAGGTCCATGTGTTCCAGGTACATGTATTCCAGGTCCATGTGTTCCAGGTACATGTATTCCAGGTCCATGTGTTCCAGGTACATGTATTCCAGGTCCATGTGTTCCAGGTCCATGTGTTCCAGGTACATGTATTCCAGGTACATGTATTCCAGGTCCATGTGTTCCAGGTACATGTATACCATTCTGTCTACATCTTACGGAAGCATCTCAGTTATCCATCCTCTCACAAACGCTATTCCTCCTCACACGCTATAACTCCTCCCTACCTCTATCTCTCTCTCTCTCTCTCTCTCTCTCTCTCTCTCTCTCTCTCTCACACACACACACACACTCACTCACTCACACACTCACACACTCACACACTCACACACACACACACACACACACACACACACACACACACACACACACACACACACACACACCACACACACACACTCACACACACTCACACACTCACACACTCACACACCACACACACACACACACACACACACACACACACTCACACACACACTCACACACACACTCACACACTCACACACACACTCACACACTCACACACACACTCACACGTCTTGAAGTAGTGAGTGCAATACACTAAACAGAGGTGTTGGAGGCCAGCATTTTAAATATTTGGTTTTATGGGGCATGGGGTCAGAAATCGGTATAACCAGTCGTTGATAGACAAGAGGTGAGGCCAGGAGATATGAATTGACAGCTGTATATATGTACGTAGGTAAACACATACGCGCAAACACACACACACACGTAAACACACACACACACACGTAAACACACACACTTACGCCCCCGGTGGCCCAGTGGTAAAGCTCTTGCTTCACACACGGAGGGGCCGGGTTCAATTCCCGGTGGGGCAGAAACATTTCGAAGTGTTTCCTTACACACACATACACACACATACATACAACAGGCCTAGTGTCTAATTGACATGTGCCTAGGACAAAATGGTAACTAACACACACACACACTCACACACACTCACACACACACACTCACACACACACACTCACACACACACTCACACACTCACACTCACACACACACACTCACACACACTCACACACTCACACACACTCACACACACACACACACTCACACACTCACACACACTCACACACATCACACACCACACACTCCACACACATCACACACTCACACACACACTCACATCACACACTCACTCACACACTCACACACTCACACCTCACACACTCACACACACAGCTCACAGGTATCACAGACTGGCACTAAACTATACTGGGCAGACCATACACATCTTACACAAGTCACTAAACTCACGACAGCGAGCACAGTACACACAGCGAACCACACACTCGACACAACCACATCAACACACTATATACTACACCCATGGCCATCACACACTACTCACACTCCACACACTCACACACTCACACTCACACACTCAACACCACTACACACACTCACACACTCACACACTCACACACTCATCACACTCACTCACACACTCACTACACACTCACCACCACACTCACTCCACACACTCACTCACACACTCACTCCACACACACTCACCACTCACACACTCCACCACACACTCACACACTCACCACTCCACACTCACACACACACCCCACACACTCACACACACACTCACACACTACACACTCACACACACACTCACACCCCTCACACACTCCACACACTCACTACACACACTCACTCACACACTCACACACACACTCACACACTCACACCCACACACTCACACACTCACTACACACCACTCACACACTCACACACACACTCCACATCACACACTCACCACACACACTCACTCACACACTCACACACCACACACACACTACACACCACTCACTCACACACATCACTACCACACAGACTCACACACACACTCACTCACACACTTACATCCTTCACAACTCTCTCAATTCACACTCCTCACTCACACATCACACACTCACTCACACACTCACAAGCAACAACAACCACTGCACACACTACAGTCAGGACAACTCACACACTCATCACACACCACACAACTGGTCACTACTCACCACACACTCCTCCACACACACACATCACCACACTAACTCCACACTACTGCACACTCACACTCACTCCACACTCACTCACTCACTCACACACACTCACTCACACACACACTCACACACTCACACACTCACTCACACACTCACTCACACACTCACTCACACACTCACTCACACACTCACTCACACACTCACTCACACACTCACTCACACTCACTCACACACTCACTCACACACTCACTCACACTCACTCACACACTCACTCACTCACTCACACACACTCACTCACACACACACACACACACTCACACACTCACTCACACACTCACACACTCACACACTCACTCACACACTCACACACACACTCACACACACACTCACACACACACTCCACACACACACACACACACACACTCACACACTCACACACATCGGATGAGGACCAAGCAGGACTTCAAACAGACCTGGACAAGCTTGACATCTGGTCTAGCAACTGGCTTCTCGAATTTAATCCCACCAAATGCAAAGTCATGAAGATCGGAGAAGGGCAAAGAAGACCGCTGACAGAGTACAGGTTAGGTGGACAAAGGCTACAAACCTCGTTAAAGGAGAAAGACTTTGGGGTGAGTATAACGCAAAGCACGTCTCCGGAAACACACATCAACCAGATAACTGCGGCAGCATATGGACGACTGGCAAACCTAAGATTAGCGTTCCATTACCTTAACAAGGAATCGTTCAAAACACTGTACACCGTGTACGTCAGGCCCATACTAGAGTATGCAGCACCAATCTGGAACCCACACCTGGTCAAGCATGTCAAGAAATTAGAGAAAGTGCAAAAGTTTGCGACAAGGCTAGTTCCACAACTCAGGGGACTGTCCTATGAAGAAAGGTTGAGGGAAATAGGACTAACAACACTGGAGGACAGAAGGGTTAGAAGAGACATGATAACGACATACAAAATACTGCGGGGAATCGACAAGGTAGATAGTGACATGATGTTTCAGAGAGGGAACACAGAAACAAGGGGGGGGGGCACAGCTGGAAGCTGAAGACTCAGATGAGTCAAAGGGATGTTAGGAAGCACTTCTTCAGCCATAGAGTAGTTAGGAAGTGGAATAGTCTAGCGAACGATATAGTGGAGGCGGGAACCAAACATAGTTTTAAGACAAGTTATGATAAAGCTCATGGAGCAGGGAGAGCAGAGACCCAGTAGCGGACAGCGAAGAGGTGGGGCCAGGAGCTGAGTCTCGACCCCTGCAACCACAATTAGTTAGAGTACACACACACACAAACATTAGGAGGAGAACAACAGTCAATGACCAGGTGATCAGGCTGAGGAAGGAAGGAGGGGAGGTCACAAGAAATGACCGTGAAGTGTGTGAGGAGCTCAACATGAGATTCAAAGAGATGTTCACAGAGGAGATAGAAGGGCCTCCAGAAAGGCGGAGAGGTGGGGTTCACCATCAGGTGCTGGACACAATACACACAACTGAGGAGGAAGTGAAGAGGCTACTAAGCGAGCTAGATACCTCAAAGGCGATGTGGCCAGATAACATCTCTCCATGGGTCCTGAGAGAGGGAGAAGAGGAGCTATGTGTACCCTTAACAACAATCTTCAACACATCTATCCAATTTTTAAAAAAAGGAGACAGGAACGTAGCATTAAACTACAGGCCAGTGTCACTGACATGTATAGTATGCAAGGTCATGGAGAAGATTATCAGGAGAAGAGTGGTGGAGCACTTAGAAAGGAATGAGCTTATCAACGGCGGCCAACACGGTTTCAGGGACGGGAAATCCTGTGTCACAAACCTACTGGAGTTCTACGACAGGGTGACAGCAATAAGGTAAGAGAGAGAGGGGTGGGTAGATTGCATATTCTTGGATTGTAAGAAGGCGTTTGACACAGTTCCTCACAAGAGATTAGTGCAGAAGCTGGAGGACCAGGCAGGTGTAACAGAGAAGGCACTACAATGGATCAGGGAATAACTGTCAGGAAGACAGCAGCGAGTCATGGTACGTGGCGAGGTGTCAGAGTGAGCGCCTGTGACGAGTGGGGTTCCACAGGGGTCAGTCCTAGGACCGGTGCTGTTTCTGGTATTTGTGAACGACATGATGTGAAGTTGATGAGAAGAATTCAATCGGACGAAGACCAGGCAGAACTACAAAGGGATGTGGACAGGCTGCAAGCCTGGTCCAGCAATTGGCTCCTGGAGTTCAACCCCCACCAAGTGTAAAGTCATGAAGAATGGGAAGGGCAAAGAAGACCGCAGACGGAGTACAGTATAGGGGGCCAGAGACTACAAACCTCAATCAAGGAAAAAGATCTTGGGGTGAGTATAACACCAGGCACATCTCCTGAGGCGCACATCAATCAAATAACTGCTGCAGCATATGGGCGCCTAGCAAACCTAAGAACAGCATTCCGACATCTTAATAAAGAATCGTTCAGGATCCTGTGCACTGTGTACGTTAGGCCCATACTGGAGTATGCAGCACCAGTTTGGAACTCACACCTAGCCAAACACGTGTAGAAGCTAGAGAAAGTGTAAATGTTTGCAACAAGACTAGTCCCGGAGCTAAGGGGTATGTCCTACGAAAAGAGGTTAAGGGAAATCGACCTGACGACACTGAAGGACAGGAGAGATAGGGAGGACATGATAACAACATATAAGATACTGAGAGGAATTGACAAGGTGGACAAAGACAGAATGTTTCAGAGATGGGACATAGCAACAAGGGGACACAGTTGGAAGTTGAAGACACAGATGAATCACAGAGATGTTAGGACGTATTTCTTCAGTCACAGAGTGGTCGGGAAGTGGAATAGTTTGGGAAGCAGGTTCCATACATAGCTTTAAGAAGAGGTATAATAAAGGTCATAGCGCAGGGAGAGTGATCCAGTAGCGGCCAGTGAAGAGGCGGGGCCAGGACCTATGACTCGACCCCTGCAACCACAACTAGGTGAGTACAACTAGGTGAGTACACACACACACATACACACACCTGCTGTGTCCTCACAATATATTGTAAAATCTTACACCTTCATTAAACAACCAAGGAAAAAAATATTTTTATGATGTAGTGGAGGTGAGATTATCATTAATTGTAGAACTGAAACTCACCTTTCATGATGGAAGATGGTGCTGGGGTAGCCAGCTAGTGCTGGGGTAGCCAGCTGGTGCTGGGGTAGCCAGCTGGTGCTGGGGTAGCCAGCTGGTGCTGGGGTAGCCAGCTGGTGCTGGGGTAGCCAGCTGGTGCTGGGGTAGCCAGCTGGTGCTGGGATTAGCCAGTTTGTGCTGGGGTAGCCAGCTAGTGCTCGGGTAGCCAGCTGGTGCTGGGGTTGCCAGCTGGTGCTGGATCCAAGCCACCTGTTCTATCCTCAACAGTTCCGAGGCAATGTTAATTTGTTGTTTTCTGATAAAACTCCCGCCGTAACACTCCCGCCCTAACACTCCCGCCCTAACACTCCCGCCCTAACACTCCCGCCCTAACACTCCCGCCCTAACACTCCCGCCCTAACACTCCCGCCCTAACACTCCCGCCCTAACACTCCCGCCCTAACACTCCCGCCCTAACACTCCCGCCCTAACACTCCCGCCCTAACACTCCCGCCCTAACACTCCCGCCCTAACACTCCCGCCCTAACACTCCCGCCCTAACACTCCGCCCTAACACTCCCGCCCTAACACTCCCGCCCTAACACTCCGCCCTAACACCCCCGCCCTAACACTCCCGCCTAGCACTCCCGCCGTAGCACTCCCGCCGTAGCTCTCCGCCGTAGCACTCCGCCGTAGCACTCCGCCGTAGCCTCCGCCGTAGCACTCCGCCGTAGCACTCCCGCCGTAGCACTCCCGCCGTAGCACTCCCGCCGTAGCACTCCCGCCGTAGCACTCCCGCCGTAGCACTCCCGCCGTAGCACTCCCGCCGTAGCACTCCCGCCGTAGCACTCCGCCGTAGCACTCCGCCGTGCACCCGCCGTGCACTCCGCCGTAGCACTCCCGCCGTAGCACTCCCGCCGTAGCACTCCCGCCGTAGCACTCCCGCCGTAGCACTCCCGCCGTAGCACTCCCGTCATTGCACTCCCGTCATTGCACTCCCGTCATTGCACTCCCGTCATTGCACTCCCGTCATTGCACTCCCGTCATTGCACTCCCGTCATTGCACTCCCGTCATTGCACTCCCGTCATTGCACTCCCGTCATTGCACTCCCGTCATTGCACTCCCGCCATTGCACTCCCGCCATTGCACTCCCGCCATTGCACTCCCGCCATTGCACTCCCGCCATTGCACTCCCGTCATTGCACTCCCGTCATTGCACTCCCGTCATTGCACTCCCGTCATTGCACTCCCGTCATTGCACTATAAACTTATAATCACTTATAACAATTCACTAGCTTATTACCATTAGTTATAATCATTACGATATAATCGTCGATAATAATAGCACATTCAGTAATGATTTTGAGAGCGCTAAATCCTTGGGGATTATACACAGTCTGAGGATTTATAAACATGTTATACACTGATATACACCAGCATATACACACAGATGTATATCTATGTAGTATATACATTGAGAGGTGTACGCTTCTCAATGTATATACTCTGATACCTAAAATAGAAATTAAACCATAAAAACTGAGTTACACACCGATGTGTGTATACACAAATACACGTCTCTGGGTGTATATATACTGAAGGATATACACATTTTAGTGCATTTTACATGTAGGTAGAACAGTGTAGTGAAGCGACCGTCCTGATGTAGCTGGCCCAACCACAGTAAGAGAAAATAAGCTTTGTCAGGCTCAGCTTCGAGGCTTCGAAGCTTTTCATGAAACCTTTGAATGAGTCGTTTGTTCACGGAGTTTTTAACTTTTTCATGAACACGGGATTCATACACCGAGAGGTGTATGTTTCTCGGTGTATTCACAGATAATTTAATTCGCATTATAGGTATTAAAGTGGTATATAGGTTGGTAAATAGGGTTTGAAGCCTATCGACTACACAAGGGTTGCGCGGTAGTCTCTCCACCGCCAAACAAGAATTTTTTAATAACCAAAGAATTCACACATATTCTTAACATATATACCATGAGAGATACGCAGTTGTCTGGGTATATACCCGGTAGGTATACAGGTGACTTGCAGCCCTGATAACCCTCGTGTAGTAAATAGATTTTAAACCCCACTAACCAAGCAATCAGCTTTAATGACCCTCGTGTAGTAGACAAACTTGAAACCCACCATTAAAAATATTAATAATAATAATCTTTATTTCTACAAGTACAGGCCTAGCTGACATCAATGTCATACTACTATATAGAAAGACCCTTGTTATTCAGACCATTTTGGGCAAATTAGGTGAATTTTGTTCCCAGGATGCGACCCACACCAGTCGACTAACACCCAGGTATCCATTTATTTGCTAGGTAAACATGGACGGCAGGTATCTTATGGAAACACGTCCTAATGTTTCCAGCCCGTACCGGGATCGAACCCCAGACCTCAGTGTGTGAGCTGAATGCGCTACCAATTGTAGCTGCGGGACACCAACATTTTTTATGAGTTGCTTAACGAAGATTCGACGTGTCAGTGAACCCCCCTTTCTCTCTCTCTCTCTCCCTCTCTCTCCCCCCCCTCTCTCTCATCCTCTCTCTTTCCCCTCTTTTTCTTTTTCTTTTCTTTTCTTTTATACAGGGTTTGACAAGGTTAGGTTAAGGCTTCCTAGTTTTGAGTGAATATCAAAATGGTAAACAATGCCGACAAGTTAACAAGTTTTTTTCTCACATGGTTTGACAAGATAAGGCTTTATTGACAAGCTATTCACAAGTTAAAGACTCCTAACTTTATTGACAAGCTAAGAGCTGTTACCTACATCAGCTCATTTGAAAGCATTTTTATTGTTATGAAACATACAAGTAGGGAGCAGGATGAAGTTTTTTTTTATATTTTATTTAAAAAACATTACAATACATTAGCTATTACATATAGAAGTATATAATAATAAAAAAAAATTGAAAACCCCAAAATTTTTCATTTAGCCTATCCATGCTCTTGGCATTATACAAATACTTCACATGCACAATAAAAGTACATAAAATACCCTGCACACAAGTCCTATCAATATCTCTGTATTTTACCATCCCACATAGGCCACACTGGCCTGCACATTTTTCATAAATTTTATGGATCCAAATTTAAACACATAGAAACACTTTATCTAAAGAACAACAAAACTGAACTAAAGTGATTGCACTGTACATAGAAATCATATAAATTGGAAAATTCCTATAGGGATTAGACAAAATTTAAAACACTAAGAACACCTTAAACCCAATAAGTACCCCTAAAACTTCAATATTCTCAATTGAAAGCTCCAACATACAATAACATTTAATACTGATAAAATCGCATGTATAATATATTTAGGCCACATATCACAGTATTGAGTAGCACATATCATGCTATATGATAAAAATTTTTTTTTACAAAACTCCATCTCACAAAATAAAAGGTTCCTAAGCCCTCCTAATGAATGAAACAAAATCAAAACAGTGATTACAGACCCTATAAAGAACTGCAAAGCAACACCCCCCCCCCTCCTTTTATTAACACACACGTCCAATAACACCCAAGGCAAAGCCAAGGAAGAAAACTGAAGAAAATTGAAATTAACATAAGGGCATCCAGTAGTCTTAGGTTTGACACATAAGCAATATACACATATTACAACAAACTTAAATAATACTATCCAATATGTATACACATAACACAAAATAACCTAACTAAAACAAAACATAGAAAACCCCAAAAGGGTTCAAAAGCATACAATGAAATACCTAAACCTACATCTAAATCCCTCGATAATGTGATCCAACAATAATAATGATCCAAGGCACACACACATTGCGTGCAAGATCATATAACTTTCAGCAACAAGATACCCGTGACCTGATCCCAACACCTCACGGCGATAAAATCTTCGGATCAATCCCATCCAGTTTCAATATATACCTCAAAACAATAAAACTACAATTACAACTCTCTTATTAAAATATGAAGACTTAATGCCAGATAACTAACCATAAAAAGGTATAATAATATCAATTAACTTCAACCTTTTTGAATGGAGAACCAAAAGGGAAAAAACAAACAACACACTTCGGGCACACACCTGACCCCCAAGTAAGGCAAACCCCCTATTGAAAAAGCCCCTGACCCCCCCAAAAAAAAAAAAAGAGGAAAGAAAACAAACACAACCAACCCCCCTCCCCGTCTGAGTCACCAAACATACCTCACACATACTCATCTATAAAAAGAAAACCCCTACCCCTTTCCCCAAGGGAAAAAGGGTGAGTGGATGACCGGGAAAACCCCCGACAAAACACACCCCTCCCCAACCCCATACATAAAACCCCACCAAAAACTTTCATACCTAACCCTCCAACCCCCCTCACCAGAGACCAACCCCTTCCCTGTAAAACCCCAGGAACCATAGCTCAGATTTAACCCAGCAACAACCCCATTGACAATTGCCTATAACCCTCAGAAAAAAACCTATTCCACACCCTCCCATACACTTCCTGGTTTTTGCACATAGTCTTATAAAATCTTGCTGCCAAAGCCCTAATCCTAGCATCACTCCTAACCTTCCTCATACTCCACGACACAAATATAATCCAAAACCAAATACATTACCGCACGCCTCACATCCTCAGGGCATCCCACCACATCCAGACTTAAACATCGTAACACCGATAACCCCCCCCCCACTACACCCCGGATTATCCCTAAAAACCATTCCCTCACCCTCTCAAGACCCCTACAAAAATATACAACATGGAAAACCGTATCCCATAACCCACAGTGTTGACAATACCCATCACCCCCCAGTCCCATCACAAAAAGCTGAGCCCTAGACGCCAATATACCATGTAAAAAACGAAATCCAATCTCACGTACCTTAGGAGGCAACTTTAAACGCTTAAACCAAAACCACGTAACATTCCAATCATAGCACGGATAGACGTCCATACCTAAAACCTCCTTTTCTCGCCTTCCCACCTTATCTAACCTCCCTACCTTCACCTTACCAGGATCTGGTACAACCAAAAGATACCTTAAAATTGCCTCACAAAACAACAAATTTCCTCCCTTCCACCATCTGCGAACCTCACTCATTACCCTCCCCACTCTCACTCCTCGAATCCCACCTCGCGCTAGGTATTCCTGCCTAACATATATTCCCATCAAACGCAATGGTATCAAACCATTGCGTTTGATGGTTGCAATGGTATCAAACCTAGCCCTCACTTTGCTACCCTAGTCATTACCACATCTTTCCCTAACCAATGCCGCTATAACCCCATAATAACCTTAAGACCCGACCTTGCAACCTTAGAACATCGTCCTCCACGAGGGGGTACACCGCGGCAACATACCATAGCTTACTGTATACCAAAGAATTGACAACTACAACCCTCTGCAAGAGAGTGACCTCTCCAGGCCGCCACCCCCCCATCCTACCCAGAGCGGCATTAACCACTGCCGAGGAATTCACCTCACGCGCACACTCAACACTCGCCTGATTACAAAAACACACACCACATATCCTTAACCTATCCACTATTGGCCCCCCATAACCCTGACCCAACGATCCCCCTACCCATTCCCCACCTCCAATAATTTTTATTTTACCCTATTCACCTGCATACCAGTGGCCAAACCAAAAACCTCTATTATCCTATTTACATTACCTAACCCCTCCATAGTTCCTACTAAAATAGTGGTGTCGTCTACATAACCTATAATACCTGTTTCTGCCACCCCATGATTACTCCCTTCCCTAACCCCTTCTGACACTAACCTAAAAAAAGGGTCCTGTAAGCACGCAAACAGGAGCTGCGACAAGGGGCACCCCTGCCGCCGCCCCCGCCCCAAACACACCTTGGTCCCCAACCTCCCATTCACCTGTACCCTCACACGTGCTTGCTCATACAAAGTGCGAACCCAACCCACAACCTCCGCCCCAAACCCCTGCCGTAAAAGCACCGCCTGCATCATATCCCTATCAACACTGTCATATGCCTTTTCCCAGTTTAGCCCTAAAACACCCCCAGCTCTTCTGCACTCTAAAAAACCTTTGATCGTCTGATGACCCTCCCTCATACTTCTTCCCAGTACCCCATACTGACCCTCCACCAATAAGCTCCCCAAAACTCCTTTCATTCTATTAGCAAGAATACGTGTGAATATCTTATAATCTGCACACATAAGTGTAATTGGCCTATAATCCTCAAATGTCCCACAAGCACGATTTTTGGCACTAAAACTACAGTACCTATTGTCATATCCCCACCCAACCTACCTTTCAATTTCATAGCATTAAACAGCCTAACTAGCATCCCTCGCAGAACCTCCCAATGAACTATAAAAAAATCCCCAAAAATCCCATTCAGGCCAGGGGCCTTCCCAGGGCCTGACCCTTCACTGCCTGCCAAATCTCCTCTCAGTTATAGACCCTTCCATACTCTCTCTATCTCTAGCCCCTATCCTCTCAACTATACTGTCTAAAATTGCATCCCAGGATACTTTATCACTTACCCCCTGACTCATCTTACACTCAAACCAAGCATCCGCATAATAACTCATGGCGTCCGTGGTACGAAGAATCTGCCCCTTCCGATACCCACGGCACTCCTCAGTTACCCTCAAAGACATTACCGTCATATCTCTTCTCCGATTCTGAAAAGTACGTAACACTAACGCGGAGGGCTTATCCCTCCATAAAACTTCCTCTAAACCCCCATACCCTCAGAGCATGAAAATTTTCATTCTGCAACTCCCGCAATTGTAACCGCAGATGATCAATTTCAGCTAGGGGATACCTCCCTCCACTCTCATAACAAGTCCTCAATTGCCCCTCTAGGTACTTCAACATTCCCAACCTTTGCCTCGCATCTTCCCTACCCAGTTGTTTGTAAAATTCCTGGATTGCCACTTTAGCCCGCACACTCCACCATTCCACAATATTACTAATCCCCGTCCCATCGTTCCATACTTGTCCCCACCAATCCGCAAAAATTTCCATGTGATCCATCCCCTGCAACAACCTCACATTTAATTTCCAATACCCGGAATATATCTTCACCGCCCCTGCCCATCCCATCTCTACCAACACACCCCTATGATTGGAAAAACAAAATCCTGACATTTTACCTCACCTACCTGAACCGCCCCAGAAATATATACCCGGTCCAACCTAGCCGCATAACCCTGTTTAATATAAGTGTGGTCCACACGCCACCCCCCTCCCCTAACCACATCCTCCACACTAACCGCTTTCATCACCTCCCTCAAGCTCTGCAACAAACAACCCGCCTCCCTAGGTTCCACATCCCTCCCTCTAATAATGCTATTCCAATCCCCGGCAATTATCGTAACAAATGGTAAACCTCTCAACACATAAACTAAATCCTTCTTTACACGGCGATTGGAAGTCGCCGGCATATATACACCAATAAAACACACCTGTATGTCTCCTCAAACCCCGTCCACCCATACTATCCTGCCACCACCCCCCTCCTCCTAGGCTTTTAACTTGAAAGGGCTGGTCTCACGGATACCCACCATCACCCCACCCTTGAAATTCCCCGAACTCCCAGTATAACACATATATCCCTTCAAACACAAATCCCTACCACACCTATAATTATGCTCTTGGAGAAAGCATACATCCACATTCAACCATCTTAACGTTACCTCAATCCATCTCCTCCGAACTTCCGCCCGGAGCCCATTAACATTTAAGTTGAGACACCTGAATAGGTCAAAGGGGGTTTGCCACTTCGGCGCCCAGACCCTATCACAACTGGCACAGAGGCCCCCTACCTCCTTTCACCCCTATCCCACTTTTCTTTCCTTCGGGCACAACTTTCTTCCCCTTAACAACATCCCTCCAGGCCATTTTTGAAGACCTTTGACCCGGGGTTATCTCATCATCCTCAGTATCCCCACTGGGCCACTTACGGGATACTTCCACACATTCCATATCCCCGTTACCTTCCTCCCTATGCACCTCCACCTCAGCCACCACCACAGGCATAGAGTCAACAAGATCCTCTACCGGACCATGAAGTTGGAGCCATCTGACTGCCAGCTTTTTCATTTGATCAACTGACTTTATCTCGTTGACATCATAATGCTGTACGAATGTGTTCCAGACTCGAGTCATCCTAGGGATAAATAATCTCAGTTGAAGTGATGTTCTGGAGAAGGAAACAACCAGAGTGAAGTTGCTGCTTTCTGCCCGTCTTGTGGTATAGAAGCTTGCTTCTCGCTGTCCTCGAAGTGGAGCCAAGTATGGTACTTTGACAATGTTGGCCTTGTACATAACAGTAAGGCCACCCACATCCCTCTTGTGTTGAAGGCTCTACTGAAATGACAGAACTATCCAGGATGGGTCCAGGTGAGAGATGAGACTTCTTACTCTGTTCTCTACTTTGTCAAGCAGTCGCAGATGAGAGGGGAGGCAGGCAAACCAAGAAAGTGGAACATACTCAAGGTGTGAGCATACTTGTGCCTCATACAAAATCTTGTAACCCCTACTGTCAAGCAGATGTGAGATACGTCGAAGTGCTGTAAGCTTACTGGCTGCCTTGTTTGCAAGATTTACAACGTGGTTCTTCATGGTCAGTTTTTAGCCAAATTTCACCCCAAGGATATCAACTTCTTCCCCAGGTACTAACACTCCCATTCATACTACTGCTCCTGCATTACCATCATGGTGCCTAGAGACCATCATTATTTGTGCTTTCTCAGGTGCAGATGTTACATGCCATCAGTTTCCCCAAGCTGATATAGCTCTTAGCTGGTGACTGATGTAGCTTAGAGCAGCTAGGAGTCATATGATTTTCGCTCACCACAAGGTAGGGCCAAAACAACATGGGTTCGAATCCTCAGCTAGTCACAGTATTGTTATTGATTCAATACCACTTGTTCGTGGTCACAATACTATATATACTACTTGTGGAGGCTAGTAGACCAAACGGGGATAAGATTAAAATTACCTTAGAGTCACCCACACCACGTATGTCCTCGGACCAAGAGTAACACACCTAGCTTGGCGCCTAGATTTTATAGGATTGTGTGGTCCTGTGGGCTAAGGCGTCATGTGATTTTCGCTCAACACAAGGAAGGGCTAAAACGACATGGGTTCGGATCCTCGGCTAGTGCAGTGTTGTTATATATATATATATATCAGCACTGCACTAGCCAGGGGCCGAACCCATGCTGCTTTGGCCCGCCTCATGGTGAGTGAAAACACATGACGCCTTAGACCACTGAACCACACAATCCTTAAGAGTTGCTCATCTAGCAGAACTGATGTTGTATTCGCTACCCAAGGACATACGGTGGTGTGGACGCCTTTAAGCAAATTTCATTCTACTCCCTGTTTTGACAAAAAATGGCTAAATTTCAATATTTTGTGCTAGTTTTGGATGTAAAAAAATATATATAATAAAATAAATAAAATTTACATAAAAAAATAAATTACAAAAATTTTATTTTAATTTTTCTAAAACATATTTACAAAGTTAAAAATGAGCAGTTTTTTCTAGATATGCGAGCATGCAACAAATCACTTTCCCATTTAACCCCCTAAATGTAGTCTCCCATCATGTTTTCATTATAAGATCCCTGATATCTGTGTTTAAAGTCCATTATATCTTAGTGGCAGCGCTTCCCTTGCTCCTCTGAGTATGCTCCCATATTCTCTTTGAAATTGTCAAGATGAGCATCAAGGATATGGACCTTAAGGGACATCCTACAGCCCATCTGACCATAATTGTCAGCCTTGTTGTTGCCCAGAAAGCCCTGTGCTACAGCAACAAAACTCTCCCAGGCTTCCTTTTTCTTCTCTGTGAGCCTCTTTGGAAATTCTGAGCACTCCATGATTTTCCTGAATTGTAGTCCAGTGAAGATGCCAGCCTTCACCTTTGCCTCTGATAGCTTGGGAATGAAGTCTTGAAGATACTTTGTCAAAAGCTGTAACAAACTGTTTCATTAGCCTTAGTTTGATGTGTAATGAAGGAAACAGAACCTTTTGAGGATCCACCAATGGTTTTTGTTTGATATTATGTCTTCCTAGTGAGAACTCAGTCTTTTGAAGCCAGTGCTTCCTCTGGTAATGTGCTGCTCTGTCTCTACTATCTGAAGGACAGATATAACAAGGAAACTTGGTATAACCACCTTGGACTCCCATAAAAAATGCCACCATTTTGAAATCTCCAATAACCTCTCAGCCATACTTATCATAGTTCAAAGCTTCCAGTAGAAGTTTCACACTGTTGCAGTCCTCCTTAAGATACTTGTTCCCATTGTGCAGAAGTAAAGCTTTAGGCTTCTGGAGGAGCAGTCAATGAAGAGTCTCCACTAATCTGGATTGCATGAAATTTCAATTGCATCAAACAGGCCTGATACATCATTAGAGTAACACAACCTGTCTTCATTAGTGAAGAAGCTTGAGAAATGTTGGTGACGTTTCCTTTGGCTTGTCACTTGCACACTTTCATCCACCAAGTCGCACTCCTTGAGCCTTGAAATCATTTGACTTTGTCAAACCAATAAATCTGACAAGGTCATTGAGGTCTGTTTGGTTTGGGTAGTAAGGATTCCTCCCAACATCTGCATCTGTGACATCATAAGTCTTGTTCACGGTGCTCTTCATTTTTTGATTTGCTGCTTTCTTCTTCTGACGGTTGACTTCTTTTTGGAGGTGTAGGTACAGGAAGATCAGCACTGTGTGGTACTGGTGCAATAGAAGAGGAAAGGTCTGGATAAGGAATAGCTGGTGCATTTTTTTCCAGTTCGGTGTTGGGTTGGTTGAGTGATCAGTGGGTTCACGCCATATTCTAGTAACAGCAAACTTCATGGCTTTTTTTTCTCCTCTATACCATCCTGTAAAAGAACAAAAGAACTAGTTTCTGTTACATACATTTCATTTAAAGAATGTTCCAATTCAACATTTTTGCCCTTCATGTAACTAATGACTTTCTTACCATCCAATGTTTTCATACAATGCTCACAAGCAACATGAGGTGCCCAGGTCTTGTCTTGGTCCCCAACTGGCATGCCAAAATATGCTTCGTAAGCTTCATACATTTTTTTTAGATGCTGTTACAGAGAACGTCTTTGCTCTTGTCCTAATGAATTGACCACATAAGTAGCAGAATGCATCTGTAGAATGATTGCAGCCTCTTGATGCCATTTCACTTCTCATGTGTCTTCTCATGTAGCCAGAGCTGAATTGAACGCTGGTTTGTGAGCCTCTGTTTTTATATTTGCCAAGCAAAACCCTTAGAACATACTAGTTTTACTTCAGTCTTTCTTGAAAGTGTTCCAGAAGTGTCCTGACCACAAACGCAAAGTTCTGGGAAGTATGCTGGGACCATTGTTATGGAATGTCTACTTCAATGACCTTCATCTCATCCCAGATTCCCATGCATATGTAGACAACTGTTCTCTGACATTTACTTATCCAAGAGAAGAAATGCCAGCTGCTCTAAGCTACATCAATCACCAGCTAAGAGCTATAACAGCTTGGGGAAACAGGTAACATTTACACCTAAGAAAACACAAATGATGATGGTCTATAGGCACCATGATGGTAATGCCGGAGCAGTAGTAAGTATGAATGGGAAAATGTTGGTACCTGGCGAAGAAGTTGATATCCTTGGGGTGAAATTTGACTCCAAACTGACCATGCAGACAAACGTTGTAAATCTTGCAAACAAGGCAGCCAGGAAACTTACAGCACTTCGACGTATCTCACATCTGCTTGACAGTAGGGGTTGCAAGATTTTGTATGAGGCACAAGTGCTCTCACACCTTGAGTATGCTCCACTTTCTTGGTTTGCCTGTTCTCCCTCTCATCTGCGACTGCTTGACAAAGTAGAGAACAGAGCAAGAAGTCTCATTTCTCGCCTGGACCCATCCTGCATAGATCTGTAATTTCAGCAGAGCCTTCAACACACGAGGGATGTGGGTGGCCTTAATGTTATTTAGAAGGCCAATATTGTCAAAGTGCCACACTTGGCTCGACTTCGAGGACAGCGAGAAGCAAGCTTCTATACCACAAGACGGGTAGAAAGCAGCAACTTCACTCTGGCTGTTTCCTTCTCCAGAACATCATTTCAACTGAGATTATTTATCCCCAGGATGACTCGAGTCTGGAACACATTCGTACAGCATTATGATGTTGATGAAATGAAAATGTTGGCGTCGGATGGCTGCTACTTCATCCTGCTCCCTACTTGTAAGTTTCATAACAATAAAAATGCTTTCAAATGAACTGATATAGGTAAAAGCTCTTAGCTTGTCAATAAAGTTAGGAATCCTTTACTTGTAAATAGCTTGTCAATAAAGTTAGGGATGGAAAGTAAGACACATAGGCAGCAACATTTAGACATCTTTATTCCGAAACGTTTCGCCTACACAGTAGGAATCTTCAGTCGAGTACAGAAAGTAGGCAAAACATTTCGAAATAAAGAAGCCTTAATGTTGCCTATGTGTCAAACTTATCAACTTGTCGGCATTGTATACCATTTTGATATTCACTCAAAACTAGGAAGCCTTAACCTAACCTTGTCAAACCCTGTATAAAAGAAAGAAAAGAAAAGAGGGAAAGAGAGAGGGTGAGAGAGAGGGGAGAGAGAGGAGAGAGAGAGAGAGAAAGGGGGTTCACTGATACGTCAACTCTTCGTTAAGTAACTCATAAAAAATGTTGGTGTCCCGCAACTCGATTGGTAGCGCAATCAGCTCACACACTGAGGTCTGGGGTTCGATCCCCGGTACAGGCTGGAAACATTAGGACGTGTTTCCATAAGATACCTGCTGTCCATGTTCACCTAGCAGTAAAATGGGTACCTGGGTGTTAGTCAACTGGTGTGGGTCGCATCCTGGGAACAAATTTCACCTAATTTGCCCGAAATGCTCTGAATAACAATTGGCTTTCTATATTGTAGTATGACATTGATGTCAGCTAGGACTGTACTTGTAGAAATAAAGATTATTATTATTAATATTTTTAAGGGTGGGTTTTAAGTCTGTCTACTACACGAGGGTCATTAAGGCTGATTGCTTGGTTAGTGGGGTTTAAAGTCTATCTACTACACGAGGATTATCAGGGCTGCAAGTCACCTGTATACCTACAGGAATAACCCTGACAGCTGCGTATTTTCCAGGGTATATATGCTAAGAATTTGTTTGAATTCTTTAGGTATTAAAATTCTTATCTGGCGGTGGATAAACTACCGCGCAACCCTTGTAGTCTATCGACTACACAAGGCTTCAAACCCTATTAATCAACCTGTATACCACCAGTCAGGAATACTTTAGTACCTATAATGCGAATTAAATTATCTGTGAATACACCGAGAAACATACACCTCGCGGTGTATGAATCCCGTGTTCATGAAGAAGTTAAAAACTCAGTGAAGAAACGACTCATTCAAAGGTTTCATGAAAAGGTTCGAAGCCTCGAAGCTGAGCCTGACAAAGCTTATTTTCTCTTATTGTGGTTGGGCCAGCTACAACAGGACGGTCGCGTCACTACACTCTCCTACCTACATGTAAATGCACTGAAATGTGTATATCCTTCATATATATACACCCAGAGACGTGTATTTGTGTATACACACATCGGTGTCTAACTCAGTTTTATGGTTTAATTTCTATTTTAGATACCAGAGTATATACATTGAGAAGCGTACACCTCTCAGTGTATATACATCTATGTGTATATGCTGGTGTCTATTAGTGTATATAACATATTTATAAATGCTCAGACTGTGAATAATCCCAAGGATTTAGCGCTCTCAAAATCAGTACTGAATGTTCTATTATTATCGACGATCATATCGTAATGATTATAACTAATGGTAGTAAGCTAGTGAATTGTTATAAGTGATTATAAGTTCATAGTGTTACGGCGGAGTGTTACGGCGGGAGTGTTACGGCGGGAGTGTTAGGCGGAGTGTCGGGGGAGTGTTACGGCGGAGTGTTACGGCGGGAGTGTTACGGCGGGAGTGTTACGGCGGGAGTGTTACGGCGGAGTGTTACGGCGGGAGTGTTACGGCGGAGTGTTACGGCGGGGTGTTACGGCGGGAGTGTTACGGCGGGGTGTTACGGCGGAGTGTTACGGCGGGGTGTTACGGCGGGGTGCTACGGCGGGGTGCTACGGCGGGGGTGCTACGGCGGGGGTGCTACGGCGGGGGTGCTACGGCGGGGGTGCTACGGCGGGGGTGCTACGGCGGGGGTGCTACGGCGGGGGTGTTACGGCGGGGGTGTTACGGCGGGAGTGCTACGGCGGGAGTGTTATCGCGGGAGTTTTTCTCAGAAAACAAGATATTGACATTGCCTCAAAACTGTTGAGGATAGAACAGGTGGCTTGGATCCAGCACCAGCTGGCAACCCCAGCACCAGCCGGGAACCCCAGCACCATCTGGCCACCCCAGCACCAGCTGGCTTCCCCAGCACCAGCTTACTACCCCAGTTCCAACTGGCTACCCCAGCACCAGCTGGCTACCCCAGCACCAGCTGGCTACCCCAGCACCAGCTGGCTACCCCAGCACCAGCTGACTACCCCAGCACCAGCTGACTACCCCAGCACCAGCTGACTACCCCAGCACCAGCTGACTACCCCAGCACCAGCTGACTACCCCAGCACCAGCTGACTACCCCAGCACCAGCTGACTACCCCAACACCAGCTGACTACCCCAACACCAGCTGACTACCCCAACACCAGCCCCAAGCTGACTACCCCAGCACCAGCTGACTACCCCAGCACCAGCTGACTACCCCAGCACCAGCTGCTACCCCAGCACCAGCTGACTACCCCAGCACCAGCTGACTACCCCAGCACCAGCTGACTACCCCAGCACCAGCTGACTCCCCAGCACCAGCTGACTACCCCAGCACCAGCTGACTACCCCAGCACCAGCTGACTACCCCAGCACCAGCTGCTACCCAGCACCAGCTGAGCTACCCCAGCACCAGCTGACTACCCCAGCACCAGCTGGCTACCAGCACTAGCTGGCTCACCTCAGCACAACTGGCTACCCCGCACTAGCTGGCTCCCCAGAACCAGCTGGCTACCCCTGCAACCGCTGGCTACCCAGCACAGCTGGCTACCCCAGCACCAGCTGGCTACCCCAGCACCAGCTGGCTACTCCCAGCACCAGCTGGCTACCCAGCACCAGCTGGCTATCCTCAGCACCTGCTGGCTACCCCAGCACCAGCTGGCTACCCCAGCACAGCTGGCTACCCAGCATGTGCTACCCCAGCACCAGCTGGCTATCCCCAGCACCGCTGGCTCCCAGCACTGCGCTGGCCAGCACTAGCTGGCTCCCCAGCACTAGCTGGCTACCCCAGCACTAGCTGGCTACCCCAGCACCAGCTGGCTACCCCAGCACTAGCTGGCTACCCCCCCCCAGCTGGCTACCCCCGCACCAGCTGGGAACCCCCCCAAACTTCCCCTCTGAAAAGGGGAGTTTCAGTTCTACATTGATAACTCACCTCCACTCATCATAAAAATAATTTTTACTTTTTTTAATGAAGGTGTAAAAATTTTACAATATTTGTGAGGGTACAAAAAGGGGTTTGTTATGGAAGTTTAGCTTGGAAGGAGGGAAGCGTTGTGAGAGGAGTATAGCGTGTGTGTAGGAGTTTACTTGGGAGGAGTTTTAGCGTTGTGGGGATTATCGGGGTGTGAGGGCTGGTGTGAGGGTTATAGCGTGTGGGGAGTTATGCGGGGTAGGGGTTTTAGCGTTGGAAGGGTTATAGCGTGTGTGTAGGAGTTTAGCGTTGTGGGGAGTTATAGCGGTGTGAGGTTATAGCGTGTTGAGGTATACGTGTGGAAAATTATTGGGGGTTTTTGGAAAATTATCGTGTTTAGGGTTTAACGGGTTTTAATTAAACTTGGAGGGGTTATAGGTGTTTGAATTATAGGTGTTGTGGGTTTTTAGCTGTTAAAATAACGGGGGAAAGGAAGGGGTTTTGAGGAGTTGCGTTGTGTTTTAAAAGGGGGTGTGTGTGAAGGAGGTATACGTGTGGAAGGAGTATACTTGTGTGAAGGAGGGATACGTGTGTGGGGAGAAGGGAGTATAGGTGTTGTGAGGAAATTTTAGCGTTGGGAGGAATAAAGGTTGGAGAGGAGGGATACGTGTGTGGGGGAAGGGGTAAAACGTGTGTGTGAGAGGGGGTAAGCGTGTGTGTGAGAAGGTATGCGTGTGTGAGGAGAGGAAAGGGGGTGTGGGGGAGGGATAGCGTTGTGTGGGAAAGGGGGTATAGCGGGGTGGAAGGAGGGAAGCGTGTGTGTGAGAGGAGGTATGCGTGTGTGGAGAGGGGGTAAAGCGTGTGTGTGAAGGAAGTATGCGGGTGTGAGAGAGGGGTAAGCGGGGTGTGGGGGAGGTATAGCGGTTTTGTGAAGGAGGTTTGCGGTGTGGGAGGGGGGTATAGCGTGTGTAAAGGGAGGTATAGCGGTGTGTGGAGGAGGTATAACGTTGTGAAGGAGGTATAGCGTGTGTGAAAAGGGGGTATAGCTTGTGTGAGAGGAGGTATAGCGTGTGTGAAGGAGGGATACGTTTGTGAAGGAAGGTTGTGGAGAGGTATAGCGTTTGAGGGAAAATATAGCTGTGGGGGAGGTATACGGTTTGAAGGTATGGGGGTGGGGGAGGTATAGCGGTGTGTGAAAGGGGATAGCGTGTGTGAGAGGATATAGCGGGGTGGAGAGGAGGGATAGCGTTGTGTGAGAGGATATGCGTTTAAAAAGGGGTATGGTGTGTAGGGGAGGTTTGCGGGGTTGGGGGAGGAAGGGGGGGGGTATAGCGTTGTTGGAGAGGAGGGATAGCGGGGGTGAAGGGGGGAAACGGGGATGGAAGGAAGTATGGGGGTGTGTGAGAGGGGGTATACTTTGGGAGAGGAAGCGTGTGTGGAGGGGAACCCCTTTTGGGAGGGGGTATAACTTTGAAAAAAAGGAAGGTATACGCTGGGAAAGGAGTAAAAAAGGCCTGGAAAAGGAGGAAAAACTGGTGGAAAAGAATTGGGGTTGAAGGAATAACTGGAGGAAAACCGGAGGAATCTTTTGGGGGAATAACTGGTGGAATAACTGGCCCGGAATACCCTGGTGGAATAACTGGAGGGAATAACTGGTGGAATAAGGACCCTGGAAAAGTACCTAAAAGTGGCCTGGAAAAAGTGGCTGGAAAAAAGGACTGGAAAGTGGCCGGGGAAAAGTAACCTGGAAAGTACCTGGAAAAGGGAAAACCTGAAAATTGGCTGGAAAAAGAAGGAATAACGGTGGAAAGGAAATAACCCTGGAGGGAATATGGCGAAAAGGAGGAATACATGGACCTGGAATAAAACCCTTTTAAAAGGAGGTATACGGATCGGAAAATTACCGAAAATTACAAGAAATCCATAGAAGAAGTACCTGGAAAAAGAACCTTGGTTTGGGAAGATTACCTGGAAGAATTACCTGAAAATAAGCCTGGAAAAGCCTGGTCTGGAAGGAATACTGGAAGGGAATAAGGCTGGAAAAGGAAGGAAAACATGTAGGAAAATTACCTGGAAAAATACCCGGAAATTCCTGGAATATGCCTGGAAAATTACCTGGAAAATTAAAACCTGGGGAAATTACCTGGAAATTACCTGGAATAAGGTTGGGGAAAACGGTTGGAAAAGGGGGAATAAGGGTTGGAAAAGGAGGGGTCAGGCTGGTGAGGATTAAACATGTTGGAAAATGGCTGGAATAAGGATCCCAAAAGGAGGAAAACTGGTTGAAAAAAGGATCGGTTGGAGAGAAGTGGAGAATACTGGGTGGAAATATGGCCTGGAAATATGGGTGGAATAACTTTGGAGTTCCTTTACAGAAAATTGCCTTTAAAAGAAGGTATATGGTGGGAAGGGGGATTTAAACGGTGTTTAGTTACGGTGGTGAAGTTAAGGCGTGGGAGAATAAGCCATTAATTTAGAAGATTAATTTTTTGTGTTAGGAAAAAACCAAAAAGAAATAACAAAAATTTTTTGGGGAAGTATCTTTTGGAGTTGGGTGTTAAGGAGTTTCCCGTTGCAAGGAAAGGTTTGCGTAAGTATACGTGTTAGGAAGAATTACCTTTAATTTTTGGGGTTTCGGGTTAAAAAAATATTAAAAGCGTAAAAGGTTGCCTTAAAAAGGGAGTTTTCCGTTGTAAATAAATTAAAATCTACGAGTCAGGCATTTATACACAGGTCTTTTTGAAGGAATATTTCGCTTGGTAATCAATCCATCTATACAAGTCTGAATGTCACTGTTTTGACCAGAACGACGTCAATTTCAATTTTAGTTAAGTTATGGCTAGTTATGATAAACTTGTAACATTAATCAGGAATTCGTAATAAAATGATTGCAAAGAAACCACGGTACGAGTGGGATTTGAACCCATGGTGAGGGAGTTTTATGACTTGCTGTGGGTTCAAAAGCCACCCGACCATGGTTTGTTTAACTTATATCCTAGACTGTGACTGCAGTCGGCCCTACTATCCCTCTCACACACCGTGTATTCTATCCCATCCCATGAACTTCTCGCATCCTGTAAGGAAAGGAGATGGAAGTACAGAAATCCTTCGTGTCCGAGGGGATAAATTCCGAAACCTACCATGGATACCGAAACCGCGGATAGTAACGAACCATATATATATATTATCAGTCGTTTATCGTTTGCATACTTATGATGAAGGAAAATTGGTAAATTACGCACACTAAGTTGAGAATTAGCACTTGTTCACTGATGGGAAGCACTTCTCGGCTTCTCTTAGTGTTTGAAGAACTTAAAGCATCGCTACTTTTGGGACCATTATTAAGCAAAATTAAGGGTTATTTTTTGGCCAAGGTAAACCGCAGATAATTCAAACAACAGAAAACTGAATTCACAGATACCGGGTTTACTGCATTACCTTCCGTAAATTAAGTAGAGCGAGCGAGATCGCTAATGTTAGTTCGTTGAGGGATCTTTATTGCAAAACTTTTCGCTTACAGTAGGCTTCTTGAGTTGAATACAGAGGCGGCAGCAGAAGCAGTAGTCGACTAAAGGAGCCTACTGTGTAGGCGAAAGTTTCGCAATAAATTTATATCAATACTGTTCATGTTGCCCAGAATAGAAATGAAGAGGAAATTGCGGGAAGAGGGGGAACAGGAAGAGCAAATTGGGAGGCTCCCGAAATGACAGACAAAAAAATCAAGCGCATAGAAATGCACGAAGGACAAATCGCCAAATAACTCACTCTCTAATTTGTTAACAGTTAGCTCGACCTGTTTTTATTTCAGTTCCTTTATTTTCTACTGCGGTTCCATACATTAGTTTCTTCGCGTTCCGTGGATATTTGTCTTTTTATTTTTCTTATCTATCGTAGTTAGATTAAAGGATAAGAGTGAGTCTAACTGCTTCGTGGAGTTCGATGATATCTGATTGTTTAAATTTACGATATAAAGTCTGGTTTCCGAATTGCACCATATTTTTGGAGAGGTTTGATTAGGGTCGGTTAGGATTGATTATGTAAGGCTAGGTATGGTTATGTTATGTTAGCTTTAGGTAGGCTAGGTATTGTTAGCTTTAGTTGCATAGAGCTCAGTTAGGTTATTAAACTCAACATCGACCATTCAGTGTAACCTGATATAATTTAACCTTACGCAACTCATTCTAACAAAACACAGCCCAACCCAATCTCACCCTCCTTAGCCTAACTTATCCCGATATTCACCACTGGAACCTTACTTAGCCAAATGTAACCTCACCTAACATTAAATCCCCCCAAAAGCGTTTGGGAACAATGCACACGAAATATTGCCAAATCCACTGAACAGTGTCAACTTTATACCATCAATAACACTATGTAACACAAATTTTGTTCCTGGTAAGTAAATGTTATTTCCCATCTCCTTTCATTGCATAACAATAGAAAATGCCCATTATTCCTTTCAAACTTTGCTTTTGTGGTTACAGGATGAATTTTCACAAAAAATGGCAAAATTTCAATATTTTTGCTAGTTTTGGATGTAAACCAAAACATGAATTAAAATAAATAAAATTTACATAAAATAAAGTTTACACAAATAACCTTTTAAACTTTCTGAAACATATTTACAAAGTTAAAAATGAGCAGTTTTCTAGATATGCGAGCATGCAACAAATCACTTTGCCATTTAACCCCCAAATGTAGTCTCCATCATGTTTACATTATAAGATCCCTGATATATGTGTTCTAAGTCCATTATATCTTGGTGGCAGCGCTGCCTTGCTCCTCTGAGTATGCTCTCATATTCTCCTTGAAATTGTCAAGATGAGCATCAAGGATATGGACCTTAAGGACATCCTACAGCCCATCTGACCATAGATTTTCTCCAAGTTCTCAAGTTCCACATAATTGTCAGCTTTGTTGCCCAGAAAGCCCTGTGCGACAGCAACAAAACTCTCCCAGGCTTCTTTTCCTTCTCTATGAGCTTCATTGGAAATTCTTAGCACTCGATTTACCTGACTTGTGGTCCATTGAGAATGCCAGCCTCTACATTTGCCTCTGAAAGCTTGGGAAAGTAGTCTTGAAGATACTTGAAGGCTGCAGACTCTTTGTCAAGAGCTGTAACAAACTGTTTCATTAGCCCTAGTTTAATGTGTAATGGAAGGAACGGAAGCTTTTGAGGATCCACAAATGGTTTTTGATATTGTCTTCCTACTGAGAACTCAGTCCTTTGAGGCCAGTGCTCCCTCTGGTAATGTGCTACTCTGTCTACTATCTCAGTGACAGAGATAACGAGGAAACTTGGTTAAACCTCCTTGGAGTCCCTTCAAATATGCCACCATTTTCAAGTCTCCAATAACCTCTCAGCCATACTTATCATAGGTCAAAGCTTCCAGTACAAGTTTGACACTATTGTAGTCCTTAAGATGAATGAGCCTAGGGAAGAGATGGATACTTGTTTCCATTGTGCAGAAGTACAGCTTATAGGCTTCAGGAGGAGCTGTCAATGAAGAGTCTCCACTCATCTGGATTGCATGCAATTTAATTGCATCAAGTCATACATCAAAACAACCTGTCTTCATTAGTGAAGAAGCTTGAGAAATGTTGGTGACGTTTTCTTTGCCTTGTCACTTGTACACTTTCATCCACCAAGTTGCATTCCTTGAGCCTTGAAATCAAAAGCTCACCATTTGGCTTTGTCAAACCAAGATCTCTGACAAGGTCATTGAGGTCTGTTTGGTTTGGGTAGAAAGTATTCCTCCCAACATCTGGATCTGTGAGATCATAGTCTTGTTCACTGTGCTCTTCATTTTCTGATTTGCTGCTTTCTTCTTCTGACGGTTGACTTCTTTCTGGAGGTGTAGGTACAGGAAGATCAGCACTGTGTGGTACTACTGGTGCAGTAGAAGAGGGAAGGTCTGTATAGGTAATAGCAGGTAATTTTTCCCAGTTCGGTGTTTGAAAGGATCCACCAGGCAGAAGTAGCAGTTGGTTGAGTGATCAGTGGGTTCACGTCATATTCTAGGAACAGCAAACTTCATGGCTCTTTTTTTTCCTCTATACCATCCTGTAAAAGAACAAAATAATTAGTTTCTGTTACATACATTTAAAAAATGTTCCTATTCAAGAGTTTACCCTTCGTATAACTAATGACTTTCTTACCTTCCAATGTTTTCTTACAATGCTCACAAGCAACATGAGGTGCCCAGGTCTTGTCTTGGTCCACAACTGGCATGCCAAAATATGCTTCGTAAGCTTCACGCATTTTTTTAGATGCTGTTACAGAGAACTTCTTTGCTCTTGTCTTAATGAATTGACCACATATGTAGCAGAATGCATCTGGAGAATGATTGCAACCTCTTGATGCCATTTCACTTCTGATGTGTCTTCTCAGGCAGCCAGAGTTGAACTGAATGCTGCTTTGTGATCCCCTGTTTTTATATTTGCCAAGCAAAACCCTAGAACACAATAGTTTCACATTAGTCTTTCTTGAAAGTGTTCCAGAAGTGTCCTGACCACAAAAGCAATTCTCAGGGATTATAATTATTTTTTTAAATTTTGTTTAGAATAGGGAAATGATGCTTATTTCCCAGGAACACGAGAAAAGTGAAATTTTGTTACATAGTGTAATATGAGGATTCCTGTTATTTATACATCTTGATATGAAGCAAAATAACCTATTCCCTTTATTGCAAACACTTACACATTCTTGTCTTGACTCTGGATTACTGCTAATAACAACTTCTAAATCTTTTTTCGCATTCAGTGATTAAGGTCATCATTATTTAATTTATAAATGACATGGTTATTATGTTGAATGAGATCTACATTATTTAATTTATAAATGCCATGGATATTTTTTTTCCAAGTCTTAGAACTTTGCATTTGTCTAAATTAAACTGCATCTTCCACTTCTCCAACCACTGCATCAGTCTATTCAGATCTGCCTACAGTGCTCTAGTGTCCTCTTCAGAATTTAATCTGACTGCCTTTTTTCATGTCATCGAGAAACTTGATTATGTCGTTATTGATTCCCAAATGTATGTCGTTAATATTGTGAACAACAAAGTTCCTATCACTGACTCCTATGGAACACCGTTTGTAACGCCTCCTTCCTCTGATATCTTTCCTTTTAAGCAAACTTTCTCTTGCCTATTTGTCAACCACGCCTCTATCCATGTAAAATTTTCTGGTTCTATTCCGTGTTCATCTACTTACCTCAACAATCTCCGACGAGGAACTCTATTAAAAGCCTTACTGAAATTCATTTTCACAATATTATTTTCATTACCATGGTGTATCTCCTCCAATACTTATTCTTAGTGAAAAAGTTACCAAATTCCTAAGGCAGGAAGCTCCTTTGTAAAACCGTGCAGAGATTCATTAATCAATTTGTCTTTCAAGGTGGCTTCGAATACCCTCGGAAATTATTGATTCCATCAATTTACCCACAATGGAGGATAGGCTATTGGTCTATAAACAAAAGCTAAAACATAAGAACATAAGAAAGGAGGAACACTGCAGCAGGCCTGTTGGCCCATTCTAGGCAGGTCCTTCACATTCCATCCCACCAACAGAATATTTGTTCAACCTCTCTCCTGCTTTGGAGATAGTTATCATATTTGACATTTTCCAATTATCTGGCAATATGTGCCAGTTTGTAGTGATATGTTGAAAAGACTATCTAATGATTTGCAAAGTTCCTCCTTACATTTGCTAGGTTTAATCTATTTGTCTGAGACCCATGTATGTAGCTTATTTTCCTCCTGACATATATTATTTGTCTATTTCTGGAATTTCTCTAGTATGTACCTGCGTTAAAACTGTGCATTTTTCCCCCCTGAGAGCGAGTAGACCTGAGCAACTTTTAAGTGGGCCTATAATGTCCCTAATCTTATTTCAATATACATGAATAACATTTTGGGTTAATCTTCAAATTATCTTTTGGCTTTTCTAATTCAGTTTTTATTTATCTTTTTTAAATGAATATATTGTGTTCTTAAGTGCCCCTCCCCTTTTCAAATTCACTTGTAAATGCCGCTCTATTGACCTGTGAGATGTTCTAATCTACTGTTTATCCATTTAAGGTCATTTTTTTTTTATCTAATTTTCCTATTTGGGACATAAGTAGCCTGGTCAGCTTGAACTATGCATGGAAAAAAATCACAATGACATCTATCACCGCCTAACTGACCCACAGGATAATGACGAGTCAGATCATACCAGTCCATCCCATCCACATAATTTCTCAATCATATAAAATCGGCGAAGTGGAAGTCAGGGACATTGACTTGGTTGTAGATATTTTGAAACTGAGTGATTTGTGACCGTTTTCCCCAAGCTCATCATTAAGATTATTAATGATTGATTCCTTGATGACAAGAACCAATTCATGCAGGTCATTTTCTCTAGTTGGTTCTGTCACAAACTGATTAAAAACAAAACAAGTCTTGGATCGTATCAAGTCGTTTGGCTCTTGATTTTCTGTCAAATTGCTCCAATCAATTTGCCTAAAGATAAAATCTTCTTTAACACAACATTTTCTTATCTAGATGACTTATGAATTTCTGTCCCATAGAACTTTACTGCGTTCCCCATCAAGATTTATGGCCCTGAAAAACACATCACTGGAGAAACTGTAGCTAAACATATTCAGTGTCAGTTCCTTCTAATTTTAAATCTTGTCTACTACAACTGTTAAAATTATCTCCGAGATACATCGACACTTAATTACATTTCCTGTTGCTTCAGTCGGTGTGGAATAACTTAAAGCCTTTGTCTGTGACATTCAGAAGGTATCACTGTCTTTCAGGATGAAACAGGTCTGTTATAATAATAATTTGTATGCTTCCTGTACATACAG